>JAJIZL010059750.1:0-11229 GCA_023969395.1 Amblyomma maculatum
CGAGAATCGGCAAGGTTTCTTAACAAAGAAAAGGTGCAGTATCTTCCTCAGAATGAGATATTTCCAAAATGGCTGTTTTCACGCCTCGTTTTTGGTTGTTTTCATTCCTTTTTGTGGTGTATATGACCTAGTGTGCGCTGGTGTAGGCCACGTAGAATTTGAGGCACAATGAAATAAATATACCTAAATATCTGAAAAATAATAACCCCTTCTATCCAGGCTCTCACTGAACATTTAAAAAACACTGGAACCCTCCCACTAACATGGAAGGACGCCAAAGTCAAATTCATCCTGATGCCAAACATATGGAGCATAATCAATTATACATCCCTCAAATTGTTGGTTTCTGCCAGTCTCTTTCATACCAAGATATGCTCCGTCGTAAGCAGGAAAATCTTCTGCCTAATAGCAGCATGGATATACAATTCATACTAAGTCTCGACTTACATGGTGCATTTATTAACATGGCCGATGTGACCATATCTAATGGCCTCAACCGCATTTATTTTGGCACCAAAACATACCATACATCAGTACCTTCATCTCATCTCGTATCGCTACCATGTATTTGGTTAGGAGTACTCCCCCAAGTACTGTCCTTTCTGCTTTCTTCGTTAACTCTACTCTTTTATTCACACCAGCTTTACTTAGCTCCAAACCCTCCTCGGTTTCTTTCTCTATTCTGATTATATTACTCACTGGGTAACCGGCAGCTCTGATGCTCACAGCGAAGAATATCTACAAACACAGTAGTACAGCGCACTACCGCTATGAACCTACTTTATACCTATAAGGACAAGCACTAATGCTTCTTTGCTCAAACCGACACCATCAACATTCTCTCTCGACAACTGTTCACAACAATGATCAAACCATTCGGCGTCTCTCATAGCCTGAGTTGCTTTGGGACGTTAAACCCCACAAACCATCAAACCATTCAAAACATCCTTCAGTATCGACCACCTGGTCTTTTTATTCACGCCACCGATTAAACATTCATACTCTGCAAACCCTTTGTACTGCTTCTCCCTTCATAGGATGCATTTAAAACAAGGGTGAGGTCTCCGTAAATCGGAACTCATTTCAACTTCTGCCGCGCTTTGTAGTTAGCAGACTTACGTTACCTTCACTTCTCCCGTGCAGAAACCGATGCTGTGGGCGTTCTTCGCCGGTCTCACAAATACGCCCTTGATATTCCTTCTCATGCCACAGCCAAATGTCTTCTTCGCACCAGCATTCTCAACATCTTTCCCTTATAAGATAAGAGAAGCTCATATCACCGCACATTATACCCGGATTATCCGGATCACCACTGGTCGGCATATACTTCCGTCCCTACCAATAAACTTTAATTCAGTAATTGAAACCAAGCACACTATTCCATAGCATATACATCAAACCCTCACATTTAGCTAAATATACGTACCATCTTTCTGATGAGAAGAGAGGAGTCGCTGGAGAAAGATTTGATGTTGGGAAAGGTTGAGGGTCACCGGAGAAGGGGTAGGTAGCGAATGCGATGGTTAGATGGCATCCTAGAGGCACTGCAGATGAAGTTATGTGATGTTAGGAAGATAGTGAGAGACCGGAAAGCGTGGCGTGACATGGTCTATAGGGTCACGAAGAGTCGGACACGACTGAACGACTGAACTGAACTGAACTGACGTACCATCTTCACCCCCCCCCCCCCCCCCCCCCAACCAACGACGTCCAAAATGGGCATTAGCGCTTTGAAGACGACTTTGCGATTCCCAGGAAGTGGACTATTTCGCTGCTGCGGAACATTACTCCAGCCCATCATACGCCTTTTCAGCCGTCGACTCGGGCGGCAAGCTTAAAAGTGCTGCTAGCATGCACGCCTCCTCTTCAGACGAGGCCGAAGGTTCAGCCCTCGCTCTTGCTCTGACCTCTCCTGTTATTATCGCCATTGTTATTGATTCTAAATCAACCATTCCATAATTTCAGCGCGTGTTAGATATCCCATCCAGCCCTGTCTCTTCACCTTAAACGCCATTCTACCCGATCTATCGCCCAATTTGGACCGCCGCGCAGGCGGACCTAGATGGTAACGAGGTTGCTCACGCCTGCGCCCAAGGTTCACTGTCCGGCCGCAGGCAATGAAGTCCACCTCCGGACGTGTAGCCTCACTTACTGCGTGGGACCGCCTCCTCTCTTTTCATAACGTATGTCCCCATTACCGCCTCGGGCGCCTTTTTTTATACTTGAGCACTCAGCGAAATCTATAGTTTTCACAATATACTCTGGCGCCAGCTTCAGACTCGCACCTTACTCCACCTTTTTTACTCAGCTATCTATCACTCCTCAGCTTGCCATTTCCGCCCAGCCAGAGCCAAACTTGAGCATATTATGGTGAGCTGTGCTCGCCTCCGCCCACCAAAATTACTCAATACGCATTCAAAAGAGCAGTGGGAGGCTGCCCTGTGCAGCTCAGAGCCGAATTTTAAGGACCAGATAGGGGATTGAGATCAGGAAATAGCGAAGACCTCCCTGCGCAGAACCTCCCTCCTTTCTCATGCTCCTTTTTCATTTGGAATAAATAAAGTCATTGCTCAAGCATAAATCAACTGCTCAGAAGTGAAATATTATTGGGCTTTTAAAAGACGACAATGTGGTCACTTGTCGCCTATATAAGTCAAAACGCCTTAACGGTGACATTATCAAAACGATTTCATGAGTTCTTCAGGTAGTAGTGAATGTTGGGCCCAGGCGTAAATCTCTCTCAATGGAAAAGTGACAAAGCGCATCTGCAAACTTTATGGCATAGTTCGTGCTTCGCATCTCTGCACTTTTTGTATTTTCATGGGACGCATTAGCAGGCAACAATATTGTTTCCGCCTAACGTATTTCTGAACTCGAACAATTTCCAATGTTTTTGCATATGTTGTGACATTTAGAAATCAAGCTCGCTTTTATTTCCCCTTACTCTTCGCCCCGGACTTTAACAGGGACATTTGATTTACATTTTAGCCATAAATATTGCTTTTCTAAAACGAACTTGGGCAACAAAAAGACCTCTCCTTCCCAACAAACGTCATAAACCATTTGCAGTTGTGATATATAAAACGCAAAAAACAATAACAAGCGACCGAAGTACGATTTGTACCCCTAGCGTCTCCCTTTCGATCCGTCCACTGTCCCCTCCAGAGCTCCGTTCCGGCCTTTGCTTGCCCACACAGACCTCCTTTATGGACGAGGGCAACGGAACCAGCACACTGCCAGCCTCTAGCCTACGGCTGTATATACCCCGTATCTCCACCACCTGTGAGCCGTTGCTCGAATAAACGCCTTTATTTCAGGCTGTAGCTGGAACTTGTCTCAGTGATCTCCAAAACAGCGGTGTGTGATAATTATGATGGGTATGTGCATACGGCTTGAAGAGATTAAAGCGATCCGCGCTCACAATATATAGGGACAAGGTCACATGCTAATAAGCAGTCAAATTCTTCGTAAAGCAAATGCCTAATTTAAGAATAAATATTGTGTTCTTTTGTGAGCCTGTTAATTACCCCACGTTTATGCCCATAAAATGTAATATATGATTATGTGAACAACTTTCAGGTGAAAAACTACAAGAAGTCTGTGAGCAAGAAAAAATGGAGGAACAAGTTGTGAAGCCGCCAACGTTACCTCCGAAGAAATAGATATGTTTGGCTTGAGAACGATATACCAGGAACCCCAATGTGTTGCTTGTACGGATGAAAGCAATTATGGCGTATTTTTAATAATAAAATCAACAATTCAGGAGTCAGAACTTGGCCGTTGTGTTCTGTTATTCAACAATCTATTTCGTTTAATTTTGGCGACATCCTAATTGTACCGGTCTTTATTACATAGCAGAGTGGATCTTGTACACCAAGCTGTGCTTCCGCTGTTCAGTTCACTACCATGCTCCTTTCTTACATTATATTTTTATTGCTGCATTGGTGCATATGCTTTCCTTGAGTGGTAAATATCGCTTATGTTCCGCAGGTACTTTCAACCCTCTCTCTTAGGAACAAAACGCCGTGAACATGAGCTGTGACGAAATTTCACTACTTTCCTCATTCTTGCCGTGCATAAACAGTTCACAGTGCATGCTTAACTAAATGATGCCAGCTGCAATTCAAGTAATAGGTAACACAAATTAGCTACTCAATTTTTATGTGTAATCTAAGACATGCAACTGGAAATTTTAACATTACTTGAATAATATACGTTTTGCCTTTCTGGTGGTTTTAAATAGAAATTTTACTAGTTTGAGACCAATAAATTTATCCAACAAAGATTTACCTTTTGTCTTTCTTGTGACATGCGTCAGAAAGCTCAGTCGGTGATATTCATCTTTATTAAAATTGATTGTATGCCAGCAAGACATTCTGCTGGACTTGTTATGAATGTACAGTTTGCGTATAGCCATATTTTCAATATGAAGCATCCTCAATATAACAAAATATATGTCTTGATAATATATCATCGTTTCACTTGCTTACGTTTCACTTACGTTTCACTAATATAATAACCATTTCGCTTACTTGCTTATTCACAGTCCAGTCACCCTTGCGTCGTCATACAAGTACCTTGGCGTGCATTTTTTACCAAATCTCTCATGGAAAACCCCCATAGAAAAAATTACTGCCAAAGGTAACGGTACATTAGGTTATTTAAAACGTAACCTCAGAGGTACACCTTCTTCCACACGGCAGTTGGCATATCAAACACTTGCCCGCCCTCAACTTAAATATGCATGTTCCATTTGGTCACCCCACCAACATTACTTAATTCATTCCCTAAGCGCGTACAAAATCGTGCCGCTCGTTTCATTTCTCGCAAATATTGCCGACATTCCAGCATAACTAACATTAGGCGTCGTTATGCCTTCCATCCTTAGAATCTCGCAGAACACTACCACCTATCTGCCTCTTCCATAAAACTGTTTATAGCCATCATTCCTTCACACTACCTCTCGCAAAACCGGCCCGCACATCTCACCGACCTCAGTTTTAAACGTCTTTACGTCTTTTAAAGCAGTATTTTGTTCTGAAGTGTGTTGTTACTGAAATGTGTTCTATAGTGTGCTTTTAAAAATTTCTTCTCTTTCCTTGTGTTCGCCATTGTATAACGATAACGTTTGGAAAATAACGATGTTAAAATAACCATCTCTACTTGCTTCTGTTTTGCACCCTAGTTATGTAACCCCCTGATATAATACTCCAATCGGAGCCCGAGAGGTTTTTGAATAAATAAATAATGTTTGGTAATTGCACCAAAAAGCAAGAAACTTAAATATGACTTGTGTCAAACTTAAAAATGACACAAAAGCCAAATAAACAGCAATGGAGGAACAGTTCCTGAACTAAGGAAGGTAAAACTAAAAAATGGAAGGGTTCAACGCAGCTGAACCAAATGTGGAGCGAAAGCATTAGCTGCGGGTGACAGAGCGTTCTTCTTCTTCTTCTTCGTCTTTGTCTTCGCGGCAGTTCTAGGTCACTCGTGACTGCGATCACGGACTACGCGACGGGCCGAAACCTGCCGTAGTATTGCTTTCACAATAAAATTTCTGCTCAGTTGTGTTCACATGAGAAACAACTCGTCCTGGTATATACAGCAGCGTTTCACACTTCCGATGCGCTGCTTAGAGTTTACTCACGTCAACAATTATGAAAGCAGCAGATGATTCACAGAGGACAACTGTCAATTCAAATAAACGAAATAGCTACAACAGCACAAACGTGTAATGAAATTCGGATAGCGACGGCAGCGAATGAAATCCAAAGACCAATTCCAGACACACAAAGTTCGGCGCTCACCCTAGATTTATGCGAGCTTGCGCTCCGGCAGTGCGTGAGCGCAGGTACCGCCAAAAATTGATGGATGCTTAGTTAGGTCAAGTCAGAATATGCGTTCCAAAAGCTACCAATAAGATTGTTCAGAAAATTTGAGTCGGATAGTCTACACGTCGATGTGCTCGCTGCGAACCGTATGGTGTGATCAGTGATTCTACGCGTCTTAGCGTCTTCCGAATATTGTTGCTCCATTTGACGGGATTCTTCTCCTCCTTCTCCTCCGTTTTCTCTCTTTTTCTCGTTTTTTCTTATTTCTACTTCTTCGGGTTGGTATCTTTCGAATCTTGCGGTATTTAACCATCTTCTCTTTTCTCCCTCTTCCCTCTTCTCTCTTCCCTTCTGCTGTGGCTCTGTGCAACTAGCTTCCATAGTTACACCGCATGGGCAGTAGTGACTAGTGACGCTTGAGTAGACATAATGCGCCGCTGACTCCTGCTTGGGTCTTTCAGAAACTTACCCCGATTCACCGGCTTCCTCTGCTCCCTCTCATCTCTTCTCTCCCTTTTCCTTTCTGTGGAGCGGTTACGACGCATGCGCAGTAATGACTAGCAGCGCTCACCCGAAATGCGCCATTGACTAGCCTAGTAGCTTTCGCTACAAAACTGGCTATTAGCAGAGGTTTCTTGTGTTCAGTAATTGGCCGTAGGTGTCGTCAATTAAAAGGAACCTCATTAAATACTTTATAAAGCTTGGTACTTTGGTGTGCTAACTCATGTATGAAAAAGCATAATCAAATCGGAATGCATACAAAATGAACTGCAAAAACGAACTGAAATTCAGCACGAACAAATTAGAAAAATCTTCAAAAAAGCGAACACAGAAATGTTGCCAGTACTCTTTGCCATTTCATTATTCATTTAAAATGCGACGCACTTAGGTATGTCTAAAAGTTTTCCTCACCAGCTCGGTTTGATTAGGGGCAGGCAACCTGAAAGATTTTTTCCATTGCACCTCTCTCGCCGGAACAGCATGCAGACGCGATATAAACCGTCGATGTGGCCCCATACAACAAAATTACATTACGCAAATGCAAAAACGTACATTAAACATCTAATTGGTCATGAAATCAACGGCTAATGGGCTTTATTGTTTGTCACAGCAGTGTCCAGCTTATCGACGGTTCCCTTCTGAGGACAATGGCGCCTCGATGCGGCAGGCGTGAGTGGTATATGAAGCTCTCTCATAACCTTACGGGGAAGTTTTGTGATCAGTAAGCATTGAAGGACTCTGACGACGCTGACATTGCCCGTTTGTTTACAGGAAGCGAAATACACTGTATGTCGGCTGTTTCTGTAGACACCTGAGCTACATAGCAAAAGTACCATACGCCAACATTGTGTATTGGTTACACAGTATTAGAAGAAAGGCACATTATCTGTCATATTTTCGTGTGGACACCTGACCCGCATTGCCACAGTTTGTCATCCTGCTCCTTGAAGGTAAATTGAAGGTCATATTGAAGCCAACACGATGAACGGCTCTACCTAGTGGGGTGAAGCTTTCGCTTGAATACGATGCATCACAATAAAATTGTATTCCTGTTCTGGTCGTCATGCTCTAGAGTGCGGTCACTGCGATGTGGTACAACCTGTTAGTTTTCCCCTCAGTTTATTTTCAATATCGATGAGGGGTTACTATAAGGATATCATTTCTATTATCTTGCCTCCACCCATTTAGCGTTAATTTTATTTTAGTTTATTGGAATATGATATGCTCGAAAGAGTACAAAAATATTTCTCCTACAATGTACAATAATTTTGTTATGAACTACATTGCTATTGAATGACTGTATGAAAAATTTACGAGAAATGTGTTATATCTGATTGATGTGCATAATCTAATATATATATGTGTGATAAATTTCATATTTTTCAATGACCTCAAGCACAGATCGAACGATTCCTGTTTCAGATCACAGAATCTGTGTGATATCGTCAGTCATACAACATCGTATGTCACCAATCTCTTCAGCTCTCATACGACGACAATGTTATCATGTATCATGTGTGTTACTAGACTTCCTTCTCATTTGGTATCATTCAGTTGGTCTATGAGATCACAACATCATTCAGAACCATTCGCCATGACTTTCCTGTTACATCACACAAAATCTAATGAGTCGCGGAGCTGGCTTTTCTTTAAATATGAGCAATGTATCAGAGTGCTTGTGACGTAAGGATACCTTGGTGGGTATAATAATGGGTGTAAAACGTATCCCGAGGGGAAATGAGTAAATATAAATTTCTTATTAATGGATCGTTGAAGAGTTTTCCACTGACAGCATTGGTGAAAGCAATCAATTCAGAACGATAGTATAAAAGATTAAAGCACAATATATAGTTATTGTACTGAAGGAATAACACACTAAAACTAAGGCCATTTACCAAAGAAATCATGTAGTGCAAATAAAAGTGAACTCGTTTTAACCTTGCCGAACAATGCCATAAAGAGTGCTTTCACATGTGTTATCGGTTTACGCGAAGCTAAACCACAGCCAATTTTTTTTTTCTCTTTCAAGAGGCGCCAAATACTATTTTGTGCGGATTGTAGCATCGCTCAATCCAATAGCACCGCCTGTACACTCAGAATTGTTGAAGTGATCGAGGTAATTTCTACACGAATGCTAAGTTGAGCAAGTTAGGGGGTTTGCATTATTGTAAATTAGCGCAAGGAAGACAGGACACAAAACAAGGGAAACAAGGGAAGGGAAACACGAGCGCTCACTCACAACTAAATTTTTGTGCGCTGCGCAGCAAACTGCTCAACTAAAAGTATGTATATTTTTCATCTGAAAACAGCAAAACTTCAAGTACAATACATAGATCCAGTTAGAAGGAAATATATTTGACAATGAGAAGAGTTGTGTTTATTATTTTTTGTGGAGACCGAGTGCATTCAACCTGCAACCTATTTTGCAGGTGATTGGTGTTCGTCACCCATTTTCTATATTGTTCGGCAAATAGAAATATTGTAACCCGCGCTAACCGTGTCAGTTCTGGAGGGAGAAGAAGACGAAGTTCTGCGGAGTGCGCGTGGTTCTGGGACGCCGCTGCTTTTGCCTGGTCAAGCGCCTGCTCTCTGCCTCCTGTGCCTCAACCCCGTCCTTTGACCGTGTCCTTCTGTACTGCCGTCCGGGTAGCGATAGAACCCGTGACATTCTGGTGGAGGTGCGGGGTAAATGCAGCACAGCCCCTCAAAACCCGCTACTCTGAGTTCGCCCCCAAGTCTCAGCCGCCGCCCCTTCGACGAGGAGGCCGAGATACGTGCCAGCCGGCGACTTCAAGGGCTTGCTCCTGAATTTGGTCTGTTGCCGAACTCCAGCTCTCCACAACTTACAATGGCCCGGAGTACCACGACCCAATGTCAACAGACGGACTCGTTTCTCGCACCGTCCGTGGTGTACCTACCGATGGCTCCTCGAGCGGCTGCCACGTTCCATGGCGATGCCTCCGAAGATGTGGAGGATTGGCTGGAGCAGTACGAACGTGTGGCCCGCCACAATGGTTGGAATGCCGAAAACTGTCTTCAGAATTTGTATTTCTGCCTGGACAGTACGGCTCGGCACTGGTTCGAAAACCACGAGGCCTCCCTTACATCCTGGGACACCTGTAAGGAAGAGCTGCGACGGACGTTCGCCAATCAGTATCGGCGACAGCGAGCAGAAGACCTTCTGCAAACAAGAGTACAACGACCCGACGAAACTGTAACGAGTTTTGTTCAAGACGTCCTACGACTTAGCTCCCGTGCCGACCCCCGTGCCACCGAGGAAAAAAAGGTGCGTGCACTCATGCGGGGCGTCAAGAGTGACATTTTCGGCGGGCTTATTCGTGATCCGCCGACTACAGTGGCACAATTTGTAAATGAGGCGACGAACATTGAGCGAGCCTTGGTTACGCGAGCGGACCATTATCGTCGCCTTGCTGGAGGTCCCAGCGTTTCGAACCTTTCAGCTGCTCGCTTCCCTGTTGGTTCCCTCGACACCGCAAACCTACGCGAGATCATCCGCGAAGTTGTACGCGAGGAAATACGGCAGCTGCTTCCACCTGCTGATGGTACGGCATCCTGCGCCCTCACGGATACTGTCCGCGAAGAAGTACAACGTGCCCTTTATCCACAGTGCTCCGTTGCTTCTTCACCTACTCAGCCCATTGAGACGTACGCGTCCGTTGCTAGTCGCCCGCCGCCGCAGCAGCCACCACCGCCGCCTGCTCGCCGTCAGTACTTGCCTGCACAACCCCGTATCCCTGTGTACGATCGTCGTCCACAGCAGCAATGGGTGAGCAAGGCTGACGCGTGGAGGACAACCGACCAACGCCCGCTATGCTTCCACTGCGGAGAAGCAGGCCACGTCTACCGTCGCTGCCCTTACCGCGAGCTTGGTCTTCGCGGTTTCCAGCGGAATGCTCCCCGCCCGGAGTTCGGCGAGCAACCCCGTGAGATCGCGGATTATCTGCGCCGTTCACCACTACCCGACCGATCTTCACGTCGCGACCTTCGCTCGACACCGTCCCGCCGATACGAATCTCCCCTTCGCAGCAATCGACGGCAAAGCCTGTCCCCTCATCGGGAAAACTAAGCCCGGCGACGTCTGGAGGTGACGTTGCCGAACCCGTTCCTGTTAAAGAGCCTCCACGTTTTTCGCCCCGCTCCCCCACGCGAACCGACGATCAACCCGACGACCTTCCCGACGAACTTCGCGCCGAACTTCTCGCCGAACTTCCCGCCGAGCTTTCCGACGAGCTCTCTGACGAGCTTTCTGACGAACTTCACGACGAACTCCCCGACGGAGCTTCCGACGACCGTCGCGCCACAGTGTACAATAACCTCGATGTTGTGATCGACGGATACGACATGACGGCACTCGTTGACACCGGTGCAGACTATTCTGTTATGAGTGGGGAGCTATGCCGCCGACTTCGCAAGGTAACGACGCAGTGGGATGGCCCCGATATCAGAACCGCTGGAGGCCACCTCGTGAGACCAATCGGCAGATGCACTGCTCGTATTGAGATTAACGGTCTCAGGTGCCCAGTTACCTTTGTTGTACTATCGAAATGTTCCAGAGACATTATTCTCGGCATGGATTTTTTGAGTGATTGCAGCGCTGTAATCGACTTTACCGACCGCCGCCTCACGCTTCGTCAACCTCGATATACCTCGGCGCAAACAAAGCCCCAAGTTTGCACGGCACGCGTTTTGGCGGAGCACGTAACCGTACCGCCCCAGTCTAGCGTATTTCTCCCTGTCACGTCCGACCACGTTGCTTCTGGCGAAGTTCTGCTGGAAGGAAGTGCTCAGCTGCTTCTTGAACGGGGTCTTGGTGTTGCTCGAGGTATCGCGCAGCTGGATACTGGCTGCGTACACGTCCTAGTCACCAACTTTTGTG
>JAJIZL010059752.1:0-13428 GCA_023969395.1 Amblyomma maculatum
GGGCTGAGGGGGAGCCCCAGTTCGCAAGCCGAGCCAACTTTTCGACAAGTCCGCTTGTCGAAACGTTGGCTTGGCCTTCAGACTGAGACTCCACCTCAGCCCTTGTTCAGCGTTTTTTCATAAAGAGGGATAGAGATAGAAAGAGAGGTTTATTTGGGGAGTTATCAGGCCGGTTATTATACATTAGGCAGTGGAAAGAGGAAGTGTTTTGGTAGGTGGTAGCTTGAACAGAGAGGGAGCGTGGCAGTAATATTTTATATAGTTTTTTTTTGTTTAAGAATATCTTTTAAGCCTTAGTGTTGTCAATGATGTTGTATATATGAAATAAGGGAAACCTTGTCGATTAGTGAGGTGTTAAAGAATCTCCGAGAGTGAAATGTTACAAATATTGCGGCCGGGAGCACTGCTGCATTTTAAAATTTGTAGGTGGCTGGTAGTGTACATATCGCTGGCAGTCTTTACAGTTTCAGAAGGGACTGCGCACGCTGCTGTGGCGTGATGAATTTCAGCCGTCCCTCGTGTCAAAAAAATAACGCGGATTAACACACTATCGGCGCCTTTTCACATTAAACACGTCGCTTTTCCTGACCACTCCGGATCCATAATGATGATCGTCGCTTGTTTTAATCATCTCGTTAACTTTTCTCGGTGCTTGTACAAAACTGAAGCTTCATTGAACAGGGGCTTGCAAGGAGGGTCCAAAGGGGACTTATGGCTATTGGATTCTTTGTGGTGTAGTGCCAAATTCGATGACGGCGATTTGTCTAACGAGTTTTCATGTTTACGTAGCCTTACGTTCAGACATCTTCCCGTTTGGCCAATGTAATTTTTGCCGCAGGTGAATGGCACTCTGTATACAGCGCCATCTGTGCATAAAAAAAGAAGGTATGCTTTACCGGGCATCCCGCCCTGCCTGCCGCAGTCTCTTGTTATTTATTTTGCGGCCTACCCTAGCACAAATGATGCCTAGGTTGATAGGCGCTGAAAACATAAGCTCTACTCCGTACCTACATCCAACTTGCCGTAAGCGGTTGGACATTTCATGAACATATAGTACAATGGCAATATTTGTCTGTTTGTTGTTTGTTAAAGGCCTTTACTTTATTTCAAGACTTTATTACACGCGAGCATGATCACGTCGTCAGCTAAGGAAGCCTGCTGCACTCAATTTGCCTACATTCTCGTAGGAACTATTCTTGATGGCATGCTCGCACGACTTAAACAATTGCCAAATCTATGCATGAAACAGCTACGTTACACTATATGGTGGATCGGCGATATTACAGCTGCCGTTCTATGGTATAGCTCTTACTATCCGAAACTTCCCCCTTGTCGGCGCTTGCACTCTTATCCAACCATCTCAGCCTTCGAAAGCATCGCATGCTTTGTGGGGCTGGGGTCGCTCAAATGCGTCAGTGTTCTCCGCAACAACTTCGTTGTCGAGGTCAGTAACGGGATCCATGGCTAGTGTAAAAGGTCTAAGCAACGGCTCCGGTCAGCAGATCACTCGCCTGACGCAACCAGCAATCACGGTGTGCGAGTTCACGTTATGGTTTGCGTCATTTCCCGCCTAAGGCGTCGTAGAAGAAAACCGAGTTTTAATCAGAGCGGCGGAAACCAAAAATTATTTTCTGCACTCACAGATTTCGCCGATGTCTATCCGAAGCCGCTCACTTTCTTTCTGTCTGTCTCTCTCGGAGTGAACTTTAGGTGAAAAAAAAAGAAAAAAAAAAAGCTGGCGACGTGTGTCCTTGTGCGCCTGTTTGTACAAGCGTACGCTGAAACCGGGCTACGCATGCGCCAGACGCGAAACACGCGCGCCACGGAAGCGTCGTCAGATTTGCAACAACAGGGCCGCCCGGCTTTCCCCTATTCTTTTCTTCGAGCTCCCCCTGCGTATTTTGTTCAAGGATCGAAGTCTTCTTCAACCATCCCCTGCCCATTTCTTAAGTCATTAAAATTTTTCAGTCGGGGCAAGAGTAGCGAGGTGAGCGAACATGAGCGATGGACATGGAGGTGCATGCCTCTTTTAGACGCCCAATGAAAGTGAGGCTGACATCTCCCAGCGACGGCCGCGGAGACAGCAACTGTGACCCCTTGCTCATTCACTGGCTGCATCTGTGGCCGCTCTGCTTCCTCGTTAACTAAAACTAGTGAGACGAACGTAAACTTTTAAATTGGTTTATAGAAAATGAAAGGTGTAATATCTGTTGCACTTCTCTGTGCACACCCGAGTCGCACAGTAAGAGAAAGGAGGAAGGTGGGAGTGAAAGCAGAAAGAGAGAAAGAGACGCTGTAGCGAAGGGCTGCAAAGTCGATCGAACCCGACACCCGGCGAATACGCAGAGAGGCGTTCGTGTGCTGTCCTCAGGCGATCGTTCACTACGGCACTTATTTATCTTTTTCTGCTTCCAATACTACCTGCCTCCGTTCCTTTACGGCGCGGTTCAGGTACCCCAGAGGAATGTCAATGATATTCTGCCTCTCCTTGTTGTTGTTATTGCGACTGAAGGAAGAAGGAAAAGAAAATGCACGGGCCTGCTACTGGCTCTGTAGCTGAACCACATCCGCTGCCTCGTGGGGACAGAAGAGAAAATATGGAAAAAAAAGGAGAAAAGGGAGAGAAAGACGCGCGCCGCAACAGCCGTCGTCCACCACCGAAACGGTAGCGGTTACAAAGGCTAGCCCTCACGGCAAGCAGCCCAGCCCCGTAGGGCCAGAAGCAGCCCCCCCCCCCCCTCCCTGTCTCTCCTTTTCTGTCAACCAATTTACAATCCACAATTTTACCCGCGCTCCCTCGCTTCAGGTGAGAAGGAGGAGCGGCCACAGATGCGGAGGCGCGTGACAGTTGCGGACGCCGCGGCCCAGATCACTACACTGTGGTCGTTCATCTGCACTGTAATGTAAAAAAATAAAAATAACTATGTTCAATCATATTCACTAATATGCAAAAAATGAACTATGTACAGAGTGGGCAATCATATAGATTACTATAAAATTTTAAATGAAAGGAAAGCCAAAACCAACTGTAAATTGCACGAAAAGTATAGAAGGGGTAAGCAGTGCTGCGCACCAAATTTGCATTTGATTAACTACGCAAATCGGCTGTATTTTTCATACTTCTCATCGAAATCGTTAAGCGATAAGTACGTCTTTTGCTGCCGAACAAGTGACGAAAAACGTAAGAACAGTTGAACTATCGGATTTTGCAAACATAAAGGCTATGAGAATAGTCCTCAGTTTTTCATTAACAGTACAACTTGATAAAATTTCATTTCAGAGGATGTGAGGAATTGGTCACGCTAATAACTAGGTGCTTCTTTAATGTTCTCTTGTCTATTAGTCGGTATCAGGTCGTCGTCACATGTGGTTTTAAACTAAAGTTCTGAACGAATGTTTTTCAAGGATGTAGAAGTCACGAGCCCGTCTAGCGTCGGAAAGGACAGCGGTTAGCTTCCGTTCTGGACCCGCGATTCCTTTTGAAAAAAATTGCTTCTGCTGACGCCACGGCCCTCTCAGTGAATTGGAATCTCGTGACAGCACCTGGTTTCTTAAGAAGGGGACTTTGTACTGTTGCATTAATACCAATTTTAGATGGGCTAAAGACCGCTGTATTTCCGCATCACCGCTTTGAGGCGAACAGAAAAGACCTGAAGATCTAACAAGGCATCTAAACCTTATTCAGACTCGCAATTTTCAGGTAGCATAAGGCAACCTTATATTCAAGTAGGTGTCGTACTGTTGCCACAACCACAATCTCGAACTGAAGTTTAGGGGTGCTTCGCAGGGTGATCCAATCTAACGAAACTCGGGATCTGCCCAACACTTTGGCGAAGCTTCCGGATGGATAAAGTACTGGCATACAGAAAGAAAATTCAGCCCTTGGCACGTCTTTCACTTTCAATGGTTTATCTGCAGTTACCTCTAGCGTCGTTTTATGGGCTTTGGGGGCAGTCGAGAAAAAACGGTTCATGCGATCACACCTTTGGTGCATTTTGTTTATCGGTCCGGCGAGTGCTTTACTTGTGTAAGCTAATTGTGGAACAAATGCTTTGGCACATTTTTAAAGAACTTAATGGTATTTTATAAGCACTCGGTATTTTCTGCAAGATGTACGCTTAATGTGCTTTAGAATCCAAGCAGACAATTGATTTTCGTACATTTATTTCACACGCACAAAAAAAAAAAAAACGCGGAGGACGGAGCCACGTGGCCTGGCAGATTGCGCGCGTGAGTTGAAAGGGAGGGTGGTAGAGAAGCGGAGAATGGTTGTCACTCTCCGCATGTCCTAGGTATGGCAAATAGCCCTGCATGTACAAACTGTGGGTGCGACGAGACTAGGCCACATTCTTTTAGAGTGCCCCATATACAGCGAGGAAAGACAGTGTCTATGCCGTGCGCTGGAGTGTCTAGATGGACGCCCACTAACTGAAATTAAGATCCTAGGTCCCTGGCCACGGCGATCGTCTGCGCTGAAGGCCTCCCAGGCACTGCTCTGTTTTATGAAAAGCACAGGACTGATCGAAAGGCTATGATTTTTTGGGTAGGCAGCGAACGCGATGGTTAGATGGCATCCTCGAGGCACTGCAGATGAAGTTATGTGATGTTAGGAAGATAGTGAGAGACCGGAAAGCGTGGCGTGACATGGTCCATAGGGTCACGAAGAGTCGGACACGACTGAACGACTGAACTGAACTGATATGACTGTGACGGTGATGTGATGTGACTGTACTGTCATCACCCATCCCTCTCTCACCCACAACTTTTATACACACCTACCCCTCTCCCCCAGTACAGGGTAGCAAACCAGTTACTTTACAGGTTAACCTCCCTGCCTTTCCTCCTCCTCCTCCTCCTCCTCCTCCTCCTCCTCCTCCTCCTCCTCCGCATGTCCGTAACAAAGCTAGCAAACAATGCTGAGTTAAACATAGCAGTGTCTATGTGCCTTCAGTCACTTTCCTAGCTGAGGAGCTCTCGGCTTTAAGGCCAGCCACTAGAGATTTTAACTGGTGGTAAATGGGGTATGCTTTTATTTGCCAAGAGTTTCGCCATTCCGATAAATTGATTCTTAAATTTGTTCCGCACTATTAAAACAGTTACGCCAGTTAATTAACATGATTGCTTCTCTATCCGTCGTCTTCCTTAAAGATGTGAGTTTTAGGTAATTAAGTTAATTCATTTACCGTGTGAGTGTTCCAATTATAAATGCATGTGCCGCAGACGCATCCTTCAAATGCTGTGTTTCTACGGGGGATGTTCTTGAGGAAACTTAATATAAGCATGTTCGGCCAGCAGTTCGTGAACTGAGCGAGCCACCGCTTCTTTACGACTTCGTCATATAACCTCGTCACGTGCAGAACGGATCACAGAGGACTGGTGGCACCCAATGCAGCTGCCTGTTTCAACACTTCCCGGCAATCTATCTATCCTAGAGAACCCAAGAATGCGAATGGCTTGCTCTTCGTCTCTGAACGAGTAAGGCCGCCACATAGTGCTTTCAAACGTGAGTCGTCTAGAGCGAAGCACAGCCAGTGAAATTACATTTTCGACAAACTAGAATAGGGCTGGAACATTACATCGGCCCCATTGGTGTTCTATGCAGCTCGAAAAACAACAGAGAATGTCACAGCATCGAATTGATAATACAAGGAAATGACAACACGCACTAGAGCATATCAGGGGTAAGAAACTTACATGGAAGCCCATTGCACCATATTTAAGATGCCAGCACACAATTTATTTCATAGCTGCGTGGCGAAAGCCTATCGAAGCGTTGTAAAAGACTTCGTCTTCGTGCGCGATTCCTACCACCACCGGCAAAATACGCCTATGCCTATTTTGCCGGTGGTACTTCCCTATGCCGGCGCCGGAGACAACTTGACCGCCGCATCTTTTCGCGCCGCATGAGTACACGGGGAGCCATTATTTTATAAACATCAGTTTCCTTCAGTCGCCAACTGCACTGAAGTAGACGAAACCGAAACTAGCCAGAGTTTCTCAGAGTCTCGGTTGAAAGTTTTCGGTTTTTCTTGAGCCACATAGTGGAGCCCTCGAGGCACCATGGAAGAAAATAGGGTCCTGAAAGGAAAAAGGTTTCTCCTTCACTTCTTGTCACAGAAAATGTATGTACACATAGTTATCTTTATAAAGGTAGCAGGGTACTTTACGTTACAAATATTTCCAACACAATGATTGTGAATGTGCTGAATTTAGAAATGGTTTTTCAGGTCTCCCATCCGAACAGGACGTCGCTTGGGAAAGGACAGCCTCGGCGCTATGGTACTGGGTCGCGCATCAGCTGACGTGATCAATGTCATTCCTTCACTACCACCCTGTTTTGGCTGCTTTCAGAGAAGAGCATGTTGCTCGCGATTCAGCAGCATCGTCCGGTAGGTTATCGAAAAGGAAATAAAATATTTCTTCGGGCTCAGTTTCTTACGTACCGAGCGAGAGGTGCGAGCTGCCCTTCTTCCACGAGAAAAAAAAAAAGCAAATAAATAGTTGTCGCGGTTTTGCTTCTTAGTGAATTCCTATTCACTGTTGAAATCAGTACCGTCAAACCTGCTGAGCTTCCAGGTAATGTAAGGTCAGGTAAGATCAAGCGTTGAATTTCAAAACGGCCGTAATTCTTCTTTTTGTCTTAATGGTACAGCGTTTTTCTTGCATCGATGGAGCAAACATTAGACAATTATTGTTCATAAAAACTGTCGAGGTTTCCATGGATGATAGCCAAAGGAAGTAACTCTTCTACTAATTTCTGTTATAAATTACAAGCTTACATCATTACCAGTAAAGTTGTGCGACTGTTGCCACTGTTAAAAAAATTTTAATTTCAATTCGCACTTTTAACTGAGCAGTACAGCTCCTTGAGCATCATTTTTTTCCCTCAAGTATCTTGAAGTCTGCCAATACCTGCTTCCTATTGTGCTTTAAACTTAAAGCTCATTAAAATATTGCACTTTACACTGAGGCGTACATGTAAACGTTTTCACGTTTCAAGTTGGTCATGAGGTGTTTTCTGTCCTTTGGGTTTGCTGCCAAGAGCAGCGATATCAAATTTCCCCGTGCATATGGGCATCCAAAACAAAACCGAGCATTTACTGTGTCGGTAGTTGCACTGAGCTCACGAATGCTGAAGACCCGAGCATGGCTTATCTCTTAGCCCGTTATCAGATGCTGACTCAGGGGGTCAGAAATGTCGTCATAACAATATCTTCTAGCCTTCTTACTTCTGCTCAGTTATGCAGAAAAGCTGACACGCACGCACGAACGGAAACAAAAACATCATGCTCAGGATCATTTTGCCTTGTTGGAATGGCTGTTCTTGAGGAGTGCAACCTGGCTACGTCGACATACGTAGATTGCGGATTATCTCACACAATCTCCTGGGCGCAGAAACTGGAGGGCGCTACCTACCTCTATAAAATTATTCGAAACACTTGGCTGTAAACGCTGCGAACGGCCCGCAGGCAGGCAGAGAGACAGTGAGTGGACCTAGGCTTCTGCAGCCATGGCTCTGAGCGGTCGACTGGCTCTTGTGACTGGAGGTTCGAGCGGAATCGGTGAAGCGGTGTGCCATGCCTTAGCCGCTGAAGGCGCTACCGTGGTAGTCGCAAACAGGAACATGGAAGCTGCCCGTAAAGTCGTTGAATCGCTACCAGGTCAGTAAGTCGTCGGCATTCTGAGTAACGTGACTTACGGGTGAGCGGCTATTTCGTATGAAGCACCCAGATAACATTGAGAAGGTGCATGCTAGCTAAAACGAGAACATTGAACCTAGCTTGAATATGCGTTGCCGGATACATGCATGAATATAACATGTCAGGAGGTTATCTCAATAACAGCACAAGAAAAACAAGCCCTGAGTCATACAATCAGGCTCACGTAGCTTTGATGGCCAAAAACATGATAAATTGTTAGCGAACTGTGTGCCTACAGATACATGCACGTACTTAAATGAATATGGTATACCTGTTAGCAAAAAGGTGGCGGCATTGAATATATGCACAAAGCCAGTGCTAAAGTTACGTGCAGTCACATGGGCTTCTTGCTTTTCTAAAATCTGCAACCCCGATCAGGCAATAGCGCTTCCATACTAGTGCTGCGTCGCCGCCCATTAAACAGTGCCGGGATACCAAGTTTTTGGGCTCTGATTTCTCGCTGGTAACTATGGCTGAGGCCTATAGAATGTCAGAACGGTAGAAGGTAAGCCCCAATGGTAGCTTCTTTTCGGCTTTAGTTGAGAATTAATTTTTGCAAGCTGTAATTGCAAACTCATTGCTGGTAAGTGCTGCAAGCCAAAGTGAAGAGTTTGCCGCTTCATTTCCCACTATAAGGGCAGGAACATCAATCGATCAAACGAACATTTGTAATACAATGACTAAGATGGTCTTTGACATCATCCAATCTAGTATCTAGACAAAACTATCATTGTCCGTTTCATTACATGGGTATATAAATGTCATACAACGCACTTCTACCTTGGCGCTTACTCATGTCGTGCGCATGACATGAATGTGAGAGTGCATGATCCCTTGAAGTGTTATCATTCACACATCTTACCTACAACTCAAGTTCCTACAATCCCAGATACCCTATTCTTGGGTGATCTGGGCCGCTCCTCCTGCTGGTTTGTTACTCTGGACACAGCTCATTGTTCCTATCCAGTAGCGCGATAGTAAGATTTATTGATTCGCCCTGGTTCGGGGTCGTCGCCTCAAGCCAATTAGTGCCTATATCGCGATATAGACCCCAAATCATCGGCTTGAGGTTAATTAATAAATATTAATTCTATCCCTCTACCAGACTTGTCTCCTTTCATGGCAAAGGCTGCCTCTCTCTATGACAACAAATATTTGGTTAGGTTAACACAAGATGTAATCCCCAGATAGCAGAGCCCCGCACCCACAGGATGCCATACGTTTACTTTTTCCTTGTCTTTGTTTTCAATGGCTGCACACCCTCGTGACATTGATGGTGTCTTGCATTCTGCGCTGCAGGCTGTGGCAGGCACCTGGCGGAGCACGTGGACGTCGGGGACTCTTCTTCCGTGGAGAAACTCTTCGACAACATCAGGACAAAGTCCACGCTTCCACTTAGCATCGTTGTCAACAGCGCAGCGCTTTTTTGTCCATCGCTTCTCACCGAAACTACGGATGAGCTGTTCGACGATATCATGAGGGTCAACCTGAAAGTAAGACTGGAAGCAGTTTGATCGGCAATAATTTGTAATTAGGTGTTTTTGACGCTAGATACATGAAGCTTGCTGCTCGCACACGACAACAATAACTGGTTGATGGGGCTGGCTTTACCCACTCGAAAGGCTTACTGAGGCTTAAGGGTAGGTTTCTGCGGATTTTCGATATTTTCGAATAGTTTAACTAAAAATGCTCTATTCGATTCGAATTTTGTTATTTGGAAAGTTTGAAATATTCGGCGCGAACTAATATCAACACGCAGCAGGGAAAAGGCGTATTCGAACGTTTAGGTTCCGGATTCATAGTACTTCTTCCAATCCAATCCAAAGCAAGCCAGGAAAGCCGAGAACAAAGGCGTACAAAACTAATCTCGCCGGTGCGGTCGATTGCGTTTAGTGGGTGACTCTGTCTCTGCCGCGATGGCATTTGAACAGTCTTTCTTTTATTCTTTTATTAGTACCTTAAAGGCCCGCGAGAGGCATTACATGAGGGGCGGGCTTACATCAAGTTATATTTTCAATTAGCTTACATCAAGTTATATTTTCAATTAGCAATATTTTCAATGAATGATTTGAAGCGCGCGTTGTCGAGATGAGTCGAAGCCTCATTGGACCACTCCAGAGCATAATGAGGGGCGTGTATGCGGTCAGCAATCCGACTTCTTAACCTAAAGGCCCCGACAGGTACAACAACTCTATTAGCGCATTTAAAGAGACATCTGGAATTGCACAAGGACATGCTAAGAGAAACGGCACGCACGTGAAAGGTCATCCGAAGTCAAGGGTAAAAGCAAGGCGAGTGGTCAACAACTATCCATAGCTGATAGCTTCAAGCCGAAAATAAAGGCATCGGCCCAGAAAGCCCAACAGATGACCAAAATGATAACTCGCTTCGTAACTCATGATATGTACCCATACAACATTGTCGAAGAACCATTCTTTCTCCACATGATAAAGTTCGCTATGTTGTATTATACAGTGCCGTCTGGGACAACATTCTCGAGAGTCATTATTCTGGACCTCTACGCATCAAGCGTATAGAAGGTGAAACAGGTACCATATTTATGGAACAGGTGTAACCACTAAACTTGAAGTTGGGCTAGATGGTGCATTGTAACTCGACTGAAGATAACGCGCACGGGAAGACACACACAAGAGAAGAAGACACTTACAAGGCATAACCACTTCCGCTCAAACTACAAGGTAGCGATTAATGAAGGAACAGTTGACGTTTGACACTATCACCAGAGAGGCTCAATTTTCATATAGGCCGACGTTTTCGGGGTGGTGTTCCATTTTGGCTCCTGAGTTTAAATCAGATTTACACAATATTGTCCAAGAGTGTTGCTTTCTGTGTGCATTATGGAGTATGGCTCATCCGTAACATGAACAGTTTGAGGTGTAATGTTGTAAAGTAGCCATAAGTATTGTGACCTTATAACGATCGCTATTCGCAAGAACCTGGGACGTTCTGAGCACACTCATGACAACAAGGTCAATATCTGTTCTAAGGCGAATGGTTAGCCTGATACGCGGCCGCTCCGGGTAATTGTTACCCTACGCTCCATGTAGCAGGTACTACAAAAAAGGAAGCCCACACGTATAACCCACATTGGCTTAACATTACTCTTGCCGGGGTTACTAAGGTGCTCTGCTATTAAAGTGCTGGTAGCTATAATAATTCAGTGTGGGTGAGGCTCTTGAAGTGCGTACAATTCGGAGCAAAAATATTGCCTAACCTTGAAGCTTTCAAGTCTTGCAATTGCCCTGCCACAGCATGCTTCTAATGCGGGTGAAACAGCTGGGATGAACATTGAGAATGAGATGTGGTGCGAGCTTCATGTTCAGGTAAATAATTCAAGCAGGCATAAAGCTAAACGTCGACCAATTTCTCTCTGCAGGGCACGTTCCTTGTGACGCGGGCCGCCAGTCGCGAGATGATACGTTCCAAGGACTCTCTGCCGGAAGGAGGCGCAGCCATCGTGAACATTAGCAGCATCACGGCCAAGGGCTGCTGCGGAAACTGTGGCGCGTATGCTGCTTCCAAGGCCGGAGTTGTGGCCCTCACCAAGACAGCGGCGCTGGAATTGGCAGAACACGGCATCCGCTGTAACGTTGTACTGCCGGGCTACACCGATACACCGATGGCGCGTATTGCGAGCGAGGAGTACAGGGCTATGCTGGTCTCTATAACGCCGCTCAAAAGGTGCGCTGAGCCGCGGGAGGTCGCCGAAACGATCAAATTCCTATGCTTGCCCAGCGCTAGCTCTTTTGTCACGGGGGCTGTGCTGGAAGTGACTGGAGGACTTTACTTGTGAATGGCACCACAGACAGACGCGTGCATCTGCGTATTCTCAGGGATTAATTAATCGGCGACTGTGGTTCAAGAGAACCACGAGAAGAATAAATTTTATTTCTCTTTCAACACCCTCGCGGAGCTTTTCAGTACTGTTCCCGTCGATCACATCTCACCGAGCACGCTGTGGACGTGCTAAACAGGGTCTGTGTGGGACATGAGGCTGCAGTCCAGAAGTTACGAGATCTGGGCAGGACAGGTGCATGTCCTTTACCGTTGTTCCTTCTAAGAGTCAGCAAACCCAGCAAGCTGCTTATGACACGCTGTCACACTACGACGCTATTATCTGCGTGTCTTTTATGCAGATTCGTTGAAAATAAATTTAAGTTCGTCTACCTTCTTCGTCTAAAATAAATTTAAGTTCCTTCAGGGCACCTGAAATCTGTCATGAGGACACTAAAATCTGCATTTGGGGTTACCAAAAATTAATGTAGTCGCGGATGTCCTGACTGGTTCCCTCCACAGAATCTTGAGCCTCGCTCCTGCCTGTGTTGAAGCGATAACGTTTCTGACGTTTGTTACCCCTAAGCTGGAATATGCACGCTCAGATTGAAACCATCATAAATCTAACATTTATTCTGTCGTCGAATTGTCTAAGTCATTATCGGCGTCCATAGGCGCCGTCGGCGGGCATTCGGACCGTTTCTGGGGTATTTCCTAGCCACTTTCCTAGACATAGCTGCGAAACACGCCGGTACACGCTCAAGGCTGTGCACACTTGCTTTGTCTGATCGAAGCCAACTGCCCTCGTCACATGTGACGAGGGCAGTTGGCATTGTGAAGCTGCATTGTGAAGCTGAAGGATTCCGCACCAACCACCAAAAACTGTTTTCTAATCGCGCTCATATGGGGGCAAAGACACGACTAGTCTTATCACTTTGATGACAGACCCTGTATGTCTCCACAAACTGGCTCTGATCTGGAACACTGGTAGTTCATACTGGAGCATGAGGTTTCTGAATGCCATCGTATGCGTAAACAGTGGCGTTATGGAAGTGTGTGTTGCCGTTATTAAATATTTTAACCCGTGATTTCAAGTCGCCGCCTTCCAGAGAACGGATCCACGAACCATGATCTCGCTGGATAAAGGACACATCTACAGTCTGCGTAAGAACACTGGTTTATTTTGCGGGTCAACGAATAGTACTTTGCAATGATACAACTTTGGAAGCCGTTGTGACGCAAACCATGGGGTCGAGGCTTGCGACAGCGCAGCGATATGATCACAAAAGAATGCGGGTCAGTGCTTCTATACGCGTAAGACAAAATACACTGGGGTGCGAACAGGGCGATGTGACACGGAAAAGGGTTCGAGCTCAATAGAGAGATTGCTTCCCACGTGACAGCAGCTCACGCAAGCCCTAACCCATCTCAGGAGGCACCTCTTCCGTGTTTTTTTTTTTTTTTCCTGTGTGCTCGTGTGGGCCTTGTGACATTCACCTCTTCAGATGTTATTGACCATGTTATTGACTCACCTATGGGGCTGAAACGTGGAGGAACGAAAAATGGTAGATGAAACGTTTAGAGAAAAGAAGTGTGCAGACTAGGTCAGAGAAATACCTCGAGTTGCTGACATTCTAGTGGAAATCAAGAAGAAGAAATGGGCATGGGCAGGAGATGTAGCGCGAAGACAGGATAGCCGATGGTGGCTTAGGGTAGCAAACTGGATTCCAAGGGAAGGAAAGCGTATAGAGGGGGTGGCAGAAAGTTAGGTGGGCGGATGAGGTTAAGAAGTTCGCAGGGGTCAAATAGATGCAGCTAGCACACGACCTGGTTAATTGGAAGAATATGGTAGAGATATTCGCCCTGCAGTGGATATAGTCAGTCTGATTATTATTATTATTATTATTATTATTATTATTATTATTATTATTAT
>JAJIZL010059756.1:0-10966 GCA_023969395.1 Amblyomma maculatum
AACGGGTCTTAGTGGTCTATAGGGGTAACGTGATTGCCAGGCTCCTGACAGGCTGATTCTGACATAACCCTCCCACGTGAAACGAGAGACCGAAGTATTGCTAACGCAATTCAACCCGGTTTAACGAGTGCTAAACCACAGCCATTTTTCCCCTCTCTTTCTGTCGTCGGGTCGTCTAGCTGTTCATTAAAGATTCCCCCGTTGTGGCTAGAAATGGAGAGACAGATGTAATGAAAACACATTGGAAGCTATTGCAGTCAATTTTGCCTGGTGGCATAACTTGTGGTCCTTGGCTACCCTCTGCCTCTACTTCTTCACTACGCCGATCACCTCGTTGCTTCTGCTGCCGTGGTCGTCGCTTCTGCAGAGATGTTCAGACCTTGGAAGCGGATATTGAGATGCAGTTCATTAATCACTGTCTGGCACAGTGCATACCTCTCTCCTCTCCTCACCTCTCGACTCTGAATAGCCACTGCGCTTTCTCTATCAACACGCGTCACTTAATGTACTGTCTTCCTATTTCCTAGCTTGTACCTCTCCTGAAATGACAGTGGCTATTTCTCTCTCTTCGCGCTGTTCTTTGTACCAATGCTTCAGAAGGCGGCGTCTACTGTGGACACTTGTTTGTATATTTGGCGTTGTTATGCTAACGGAACGAAACAAGACAAAAACCTGTTCCCTTCTCGACTTTGATTCTTTCATCCTAATATCGACCTCGCTACCCTCGGCCATCAGCTGACGGCCATCAATATCTGCTTAGGCATCTGGACAAGGCTAGAGAGCAGGCTGAAGGGATACCTTTCAAGAATACTGCCAATCCGCCTTTGATAGCCTTTTTTGTATATCCGATTTTTTAAATGACCCCGAAGGGCGCTCCGAAAGCGCTTTTATAAAACCTTGATGAATGCTTCCCATACTGCTCATTTATGCAACAGCGTAGCCATATGTTTTCGTTCTTAGCTCAGAAAGTCGCCAAGGCAATCAGTCATGAAGAATCATTTCCTTCCTAAACTGCTCCTCGTTCACACCTACATTACAAGCGACAACCACTGCTTCGCCGCAACTCTCGTGCTCTAAGCAATACTTCTCGCCCGAAGATGAACCTGCGCGCTTGAAATGTCGAGGAGATTTTACAACCTCCTCTTGGCAGGTGGTTACCGCGCAGAGATGAGCTCCGTCATCCCATCAGCTGTTCGTCCTTCATGCCGAGGCTTACCGTTAGCCCGGCGCTGACCCTCTGAGCATATCCTCGTGTCATCCCGTACACTCAGCCTCCGCTTACCTACAACAATATTGGCAACGAGCGTTAAGCGAGGTGCTTACGGACGGAAGCTCACAGTATCTGCGGACACGGCAGCATTAAGGCTGCAAACGTCCATGCAGATTATTCAGATTAAAAACTTGACCGTTTCCTTGTTTCGTCTCTTGAAGGCGACCTGTCATAAAAAGAGAGCACTCGAGAATAAAATCCCCCTTTTTCACAACTTATGGTGCCCCCATAAGGTTTTCAAGCAAATAGAGACTATTTTCATCAGCGTGAGTGACCTGCATTCTTGTCCTCCAAAGGTTGCAGGGGCCGACTCAAAAGGATTATCATGTTTTATGATATCTCACCCTCATTTTTAGGCGATGAATAGCGAATGTCATGAGCCGTTACTGCTAAATCTTTTCGAAGTTATCTGAAGGATGTCCCAATAGAAAATAGCGTACCAACATTCAATAAATGGGTACTCTATTTATAGTTCTAGGTTTGTTGCAAAGGATGCAAGTCTTTTACCAGGGGACAAAAATACCTTTTTTTCATGAAACCATGTTTTTACTGATAGTGTATTTGGGGAGAAATGCAAAGCAAAATTACTTTATGGACGGCATTATTGTCATTTTCAACAACCTTTCAAGGATTTTTTGTTTTGAACCATGACTGCAAGCAATCCTGTACAGAAGAACCGTCATAAATATATTAACTAGGCCACAGTATAATTTCTTTAGGTTCACTGCCAAGCTATTCTGACGAGAAACGTACCTTAAGCTTGCGGAATCAGGTTACAGCTTCCGGCAGAAACCATTTCAACTCCTCAGGTAACACATTGCTTCTGGAAGCAATGAACTCTGGCAAAGCGATATTTATGTGCACTTTTATGACTGTGCGCAAAAACAAGTAATTTTGGTCGCACATAACTATGCATCGAGAAAAATTGTTTCTGACCAAACTATCTTTGAAAGCGTTTGTAATTCCACTTGACGGGCTTAAAAATGTTGAAAGGCATAGAAAAAGAAAAATTAACAACAATTAAAAAAAAACAGTCGCAGGCAATTGAGGGCAACGAAGGCGTTTCGAAATCTGCGCATTAAAAATTTGAAGAAAAATAAAGACAATGAATCTCAAGTTAATCAGACACGTTGCGCCATCTAGTGAGGATAACACGAAACATAAAATAAGAGCAGACTCATGCGGCAGGGAGCAGCAGATATAGATTGGCAAAACGCTAACTTGAGTGAGCGGTTAGGATCAGCTGAGCTCACTGAAATGAGCCGGCTCATTTGAACGGCTCAACGGTTCACTTATATCTGGAACTGTGACTGGGTGACTGGCTCGATCAGGGGCGAGCCTGAAGCATATTTTAAATGCAGCGCTTTTAATACAGTATGGACGTTGTAGCTAAAGTCCGGGATAGTGCCTTTTCTCTTTTCTGAATTGTGCTTCTTTGGCCGTCCTCCTTTCTTGTTTGCCTTATACGTCTTGCTTCGTTATCTTGCTTGCTTTCTTGGGCCATCTCTTTATCTCTCACACTTTCTATATCTCTTGCGTTTTTCAATTATTCTTATAAACTTCTTGCTCAACTTTGCGGCTGGTTTTCTCAAGGCAAACGGCTCTTAACTCTCCGGTTTCTCCCCATGTTTCCTTTATACGTGGCGACAGGTTTCTTCCCGGGTCCTCTAGTTATACCACTTGTTCAACCTTCCTGTTTTGCCTCCACATACACGCTCCGACCATTTTCAATAATGAATTAATTAAATAATAATTTAATGAATTCATTCATTTTGTCTTTACTTCAAGTCGCTCTCCGTACATGTTGTAAAACGCGGTTTTAATTTTCCAAAGCATCAGAGCAGACGACTTGCCGCAGTCGGTGCTGTTTGTACGTGAAGGAACCACACTTATTCTTTTGGGCTTTGGAAGAGGCTATGCACTCGAAATTCACCGTGTTGTAACGCAGCTTGAAAAAAAAAATACGCATAGCAAGCATTGAAAGCATTCCAGTCGCGACAAGCAAAACACGATGCACGAAACCGGCGACGGTCACCTGAAGGATACTCGCAGCATTGCTAGGTGGCCTGCACGAAGCCATGTGACCGCGCTCCGACTGCGTCCAGCATGCGAGAGTGGATCGTTGAGACGGCAGACTATGCAGTTTTCTTCCAGTTAACATAGTAACAGAGTGGCGCCGCCGCCGTCTCGATCATTTTCGTGTCTTTGTAGGCCGCCTTAATCCCCCTCCCCACTACAGTTGCTTTGTCGCACAACTAATGGATGGCGCCCAAATCGCACCAAGAATAACCTAGCAGAAATCCCGGCCCTGCCGGAACGGTTCCTCACGATTCACTGAACGACGACTCTCCAAAAGAACAACAGCTTACGGTTGGTCGCAATTCACTGACCGACGGCTCTAATAAAAAATAAAACCGCCGTTTATGGTTCCTCGCGGCTCACTGAATAAAGGCTAACCAAAAGAGCCATCCCTCATGCTTCTTCGCGGCTGACTGAACGACGGCTCCCCAAGAGAACCGCCGCTCAGTGAGCTATGGCTCACTCTCGCCTCTTGGAAAGAGTGGCTGAAAAGACGGCCGAAGGTGAGGGGATGGCTGCGACTCTTGCAAGAATGGCTGGAGGGCAGTTAATTTCTCGCATTGCTAATAGATGGCGCTGAAGTCGCACCGACTAGATCACCCTGGGCGTCGACGGAGCGATTACTGAACGAGACAGAGCCGACTCTCCAAAAGAACCGCTATTCACATTTAGTAAGGCATGGCTCACCTTACGTTTTTGAAAGAGCGGTTCAGAACACACGGCTCGCTTCTGAGCGACCCATCTCTCGCAGCGAGTGAGCCTCAAGCTTCAATTAAAAGATTCATGGCGACAACCGCGTGTCACGAACGGCAAAGGCATGAAGAAATGGTACTGCTGCAACATAATCAGCAGCAGTAAGTGAAATGTCTTCACATTACGGCACCAAAGCAGACTTAAAGGGAAACTGCACCAGTTGTAGGTTTTGATGAGTTTCGAGGAATCGAATGATTACAGCTTCCAGGTTAAGCATGCGAGATATCTTCGCGCTAGCATTTCAAACAATGGCGCAAATAGCGATTTAAACCGCTTCGGCTATTAGGCTTCTCCGCACAACACAGCGACGCGTGGGGGGCACACGATGACGTCATTAACGGTACCGGTATGTTTCCCGCATAGAACGGCTTTGTTGGAAGAAGTAAAAACAAGGCTACCAAAATTGAAGGCCCAGAAACATTGTTTGGTGGCATCATAAAAGGCACCGCAGGATGTGGGCGAAGGTAACGAAAAGAAGAAATATTACCGTCCGTGACGTCATCATCGAGCTTCTGCGCAGTCCTTCAGTGCGGTGAGGAGAAGCTCGAATTTTAATCCTTGATTACTTCGTCGGTTTTAATGATAGCACAAAAACACTTTGCAAGCATTACCGACAGCTTATGGAGATTCAAATTCTTGAATATCGCAGAATTCTCAAAAAATGATGCAGCTGCGCTTTAAGTACATTCCTGGAGCTTTAGAAAGTGCGATCATATGCGTCTGCGCAATACTACGCCGGCGTCCACAATGTATTGCAGCATATCTGTTGCAACTGTAAGTAGCTATCCCAAAATATAATATGAGGTCATGACAAAAGAAGCGAATCACAAAAGAGAGAAAGGAAAAATAAGCCCTATATCATGGTGAGATCACGTGTGCTAACACAGTTGCTGTGAAATTGCTGATAAACAAAAAAAAAAAATTCTTTTCAGGAAGAAGAGGAAACGGTGACAACTGAACAGAAGGACAGCGTGAGGAAGCTGCTAGTGAGTGCAGTAAATTATTCTGACAGGCCAGAATAGTCAGCCGACCATTACAGATTGTCGTTTTAGTACAGCAAACGGTGCTTTTTTATTAATGTCGATGATATTCTTCGAAGAACAAAGCTTTGCATGTTGTCTATCTTCTTAAAAAACAAAGCGTGTTCACACATCGGAGGCCATGCTTTGTAACAAAACATTGAATAGAAAGTAAACATGCTTGGCATGCTTGGCATCAGCGCTAAGAAGTTCAGTTCTGAAAACTGCCATAAACACGGATGCTATTTAATAAGAGTGCACGTGGCAGTCTGAACATCCTCATCACTCCCTCTCTCATTATAACAGGTGATTTTTTACCGTTAAGAGATTTATATTTTATAAGCTATGAGAAAAAGTTGGTTGTGGTCTCTGCATGTGCGGTTTATATAGAAATGGGAGCATTACGTACCTTACATAGATCACTGATAGGCAATTAAATAAAACTCACTAATCATCCTTTTATTTAAAGTTTAAAGAACGTTATTGTATTTCACAATTCGTGGCTGTCAATGTCTACGGCGATTCCTTTTCTAAACCGTTTTAGTTGGCATCCTGGTTAGAGATATCGAACGTCGAAAATACGTATTTAAGAGCACACTGAGATGGTTTTCACGCATCGCACAGTAATAAAATGAAATGGCTTCTATTTTTATATAGAGGGAAGCAACATGACCACGATGGCAATGACGTCCAGCGCAATAATTCTACAAATATTCAATGGGTGAAAGCCAGCGCATCAGTCTTTCAGATGCCTATTGGAGTTCAATATTTCGATCAATGTTTCCGATGTACATAACTTAAACAAAGAATCGGCACCCTGAAAAAACAGCACACGAGAAAACAACCTGCGTCAAAGCGGCACACCGTATAGAACAGCCCACCGTGTAGAACAGCACAACGATAAGACATCACACGGAAATGACAAACATACGGCAGGGGCTTAAGGTGAGATGTTGCTGTTCTTCTTTCGCTATGCTGGAAAAAGCTCTGAACGAGCTTTCATGTCCTGTTTCTAGCAATTTATATCACACTGCCGGAGGAGAACTTATAAGGGCGGGTCACGTCTGATAGTATTTACTGTCTACTGTGGCGCATTATATTGTTCCTTAAAAGAAAATAAAACGATATTTAATTGTAGTTCAATAATCGTCCACTCAACAAGCCTACTTTATATTCATGATGCCTACTTTGCTTTGAAAGCCACCTTAGAGGGCGCACAGATGTCTCTCGCAAGCTCTAAAATAAAAGTTAGTGCAGGATTGAAAAATCCCCCTCTACAATGTGGCATTACGCATAAATCCAATTTACTCCTACCGGCGGCTTATTGTTCTCCTGAAGACTTGACTGAAACGCGGTATTTGCTTTTCAATAAAGCTTCAGAAAACGACAACTTCGACAATTCTAAGCGGCCTCCAGATATCTATTTGTGCCAATTTGTTAGCGCTGTTTATCTTTCCTTTTAAGAGCAATGCACCAACTAGCCCAGCAAATAATTTTAAACTGCAAAATCATCTAGGAGTCGCAACACTACCTGCAACACAAACACGCTCACCAGACTTGATGGGGTGGAAGGGCCCTGGTGCACCACAATGGCAGGCGTAGTTAAATGCGTGGGGTACTGACCATGCCCCCCCCCCCCCCCCTCCTCCCCTTAGTATTGGTCTTAATTTGGGAGATGTGAAGAAAATTCGAAAGAAAGCTTCTGTAACAGATTGGGATGGTGTACGGCAGGATACTCGAACTCATTCAGTTAGCCCGAATACTCTAGTTACCACCCTTGAAACGGTACTCAAGGATAACACAATTACAACTACAGTGAACGAAGATCAGCCAACTCCCGACCTTCACCAACTAAAGCTCTGGACACGCCGAAAACGGGCCGAGATACAGGCTGGTCGGCATCCTGAAGACGCGCAAAGAAAAATTGAGGGATACACAGTGACGCCACAGGCACGCCGTTATAAAGAACAGCTGGCTCATAGGAGATGGGATGACTGGTGCAGCCGTTTGGGCTCAGGAACGACCAACAAGGCTCTCTGGAGGAAGTTCCGTGCAATGGAAATTAGGCGGCAGGTCAAGGATCATGCGGAAAGTATTAGACTCGCATTACAGCCCACACCAGAAGAGTTTGCAGATCAGGCTGCTGCTCGTTCCTTCCAGAACTGTACACAGTGTTCGAACATGACGATGTTCCTTATGAAGTCTTCAAGAATTTAGAAGGAACCGCAGTTGACAGCTTGTTGGATGTATGGCAAAAAGCAGAGATTCCACTCGGCTGGAAACACTCGGTGGTGGTCCCAATATCAAAGGCTGGGAAACCTCCTACAAGCCTAGAATCTTTGCGGCCTATCTCACTTACACCCCAATAATCCAGTAATGAAAAGATGATAGCCCCTCGCCTGTCATGATGGTTGGAAAGTAATCAAAAATATCATGCTCGAATAATTTGGTTCCGAATAAAGCTTGGTACCGAAAAGGGACTGGCTATGCTAGCTGAAGAGGTCATACACGTGTCGCCTTATAGCCACCTTGTGCGCACTGTAGTGGCTACCGACGTGGCGAAGGCATACCCCAACGTGTTACAAGCTAAGATTTTTAGCAACGTGGAATGTATGGGTATCCCTTGCAGGTGATAAAAGCAGCACATGATCTGCTTAAGGCCAGGTCGTTTTCTATTCGGATAAACGGAAAACAAATTGGGAATTACACCTCGAACAGAGGTGTGCCACAAGGATCAGTGTTAGCACCTTTGCTATTTAATATGGAACTGATCCCATTGGCTGGAAATTAGCTTAAATACCAGAAGTGCGGCCCATGATATACGCAGATGATGTCGCGATTTGGTCTGCTCATAAACAACTTGAGAGGCAGAATCAGTATCTGCAAAAGGCTTTAAATACTATAGGTGAGTACGTCCAAGATGCAGGTCAGGAAGTGTCACCTCAAAAGTCCAGTTACATTAATTTGCAAAGAAGAATGGCAGAAAACAATTGGCAACGCAAAGAGTCACCCTAAAGATTGGAAATCAGGCATTGCAAGAGGTGAACGAGTTGAGACTTCTTAGCCTAGAAATTCACAAATCCGGCAAAGGAACAAAATGACTCCATAAGGTGAAAAAAGCAGCTGCGACTTCCTTAAACTTGATAAGGGTAGGAGGAGCTCGAACGGACCTGGCAAGACGTCTTGTACAATCGGTGTTACAGCCGAGGATACTATACCAGGCCCAATTCCAAAGACTCACGAGGCGGCAGTGGGCGGAATTGGAAACAATAAATAGAAACGCGATGCGCAAAATCACGCCCTTACCAAAGCTTACTCCTATCATTATTCTACAAGAATTTTCACAGCTGAATACGTTGACAGAATTAACTGAACAACAAAAGGCAACAAGGAATATGAAGCGAGAGTACGTTATGCTCATAGCATCCTTGTATAATGAAGTGACAGCGCAAACACCGCCAATGACTGACCCCCCCTCCGTGGGAATTCACGACTATTACGACAAACAAGACTACTCGACTTCGTCATAAAGAAAAGCTGGCATTTCGACCTCTGGTTGACGTGCTTCCAGGTACCTATACGGACGCATTAATTATAGAAAATGGTGGCAGAATAGCAGCTACTAGCCCAAAACATAGTGAACCAAAGGTAAATAATGAATATGTTTCAGAATACCCGGACCCGTTTGTGATGGAACTATATGCAATCTGCGATATTATGAAGGTCATAAATAAACTAGATTCTATAACAGAAGTCCTCATCTATACAGACTCCTTAGCCGCCATAAAACGACTGAAGAATGTGACAAAGACACTATGCTTAATCAAGGAAATCCACGCACTCAATAAAAAAAACAAAGATGTGCATCCAGATACATTGGACACAAGACGATGCTGAGAACGCTGACCAGAGGAAAGTTGACCACATCACACACGAAGTTCCAAACACTAATGCACCCTCCACCAGGCTCCCTTTTGATGCCCGCTCCGCTGTTCCCATCTTAGCATTCTCTTTAAGGAAAGGAAAAGTACACGTGCCCTCATTCCCCCGTGTACATTCTTACTCCCTCGTAACTTAACGAGATTGGAGGAGGTTTCCCTTAGAAGGATAAGAGCTGGGGCGGCCCTTACCCCGTTGGTAACATGCCGATGGGAATCTCAAGACGACATCGGACCCATCCCATGCCCGAAGTGTTCCACACCAGCTGCGGAAGTGAATGTTCGCCACCTGCTGTGGACTTGTGCGGGGACAAGGGCATCAAGGACGTTTTCAGCAGGAAGTGGGACTAACTGCAACAAGGGAAGAGGACTTCTCGAAATGGCTCACCGACAACGACAAGAGCAGGAACTTTCCCCAGTTCCTTGCGGAAAATAATTTGCATGGGTTTTTGTGTATGCCTTAAGGCAAGCTTGCGTAATAAAAAAAAGTAGTTTTACAAGATCCAGTAAACGTTCCTCGGATTCTTTCCGTTCGATGCTATACTAATAAGACCTTCATAATGGTATCTGGATTTTTTTTCTTCTGGAATACCTCCGGAAAAGGCTAAGTGAAGTGCAAACTGCGGCGAAGTTTATCTGGATGAAAGGTCTGCAATGCAGTCAGGAGTTCAGAATTTCATCACAGCGCGAATAACTGGCCGGTAATAAAAAGGAGTCACCATGAAAAATGGTGCAAGTAGTTTAAAAGAGTCATTATATCAAGGTACAAAGAATGTAGTTTTTTTCATGTGCTAGGTAAAATTGTATTTGCCGTTTCCTCTTCCTTGAATATCTTTGTCGACATAGACGCACTTCATTGTGATTGAATTTGAGTCTTTCAGGTGGCCTAGGTGCGTGGAGCCAATTTCCAAATATAAATCCATTTAGTAGTTTTTCACACTCATGCTATAGTGTGTTTTGATTTTCTTGGATGATGCTGGTGCTTCCTCCGTGTTTACAGTATCCACAAAGTTCACCTGGCGTGAAGGGTCCTCGGCTTCGTATTCCACGCTTTTATTGACTGAAACCGGAGGAAACGGAACAGGCGCCTTCCTGAAGACTGAATATGCGCGCTGCCGGCGACGGTGACAAGAAATACAGATGTTCGCTTACCTCTGTGATGCCATGCGGATTAAGACACCACTAACTCCCTGGGGATACTTGCTCACTAGAGTAATCGGATAGGCCACCGGAGCGACGGCGATGATGGCATGTAAGACACCGGCCGCTTGCCCTTAAGCTGCACACAGCAAGTGTAGACAATAAACGTCTTCTTTTTCCGAGGTGAAGAATTGGCTGGTGAGAATGTCACGGCAGAACCATTTTCTCAGGGAAAGGCTCCCCGTAAAGAACTAGTTAACCCCTTTGGTCTATACAAGGCAGGTACTAATGTCAAACCAGGTCGCGACTGACAGGCGCCAAGGCGCGTGCACAGTGAAAAGATTCAAACCATAAGGTTTTAATAAGATCCAATGCAGTGATCTTCAATAAAACTTCAACTCATAAAAAGGTATAGTTCTTCAGATACCAAAAAGTACTAAAATACTGCCATAAGAACTGAAAACAGCAGGGATATGACCTGTATTTTAAATAGTAAAGAAAAGTGATTGCTTAAAGCTTGATTTCGCAAAGTAGAGACCGATAGCTATCAGATCTCCACTTGCATATATCTGAAAAAAAAAAATGCGTGCACCTGTGAATGCAGCCGTCTTGCAAAAAAAAAAAAAATAAATAACTAGATAACACATCACGCTACGTCTGCGCTAGGGAAAGACACACAGCTGTGCTTTCAAAATTTTCTAATTATGTCGCTGCGTAACCAGAGAGAGAGAGAGAGAGAGAGAGAGAGAGAGAGAGAGAGAGAGAGA
>JAJIZL010059758.1:0-14491 GCA_023969395.1 Amblyomma maculatum
AGTAATAGTAGCAATGCTTGCGGCTTGCCCATATATCCCATATACTGTTGTGAGCAGGGCACTCTGTTACAGCGGTCTGTAACAGAGTGCTCTGTTACAGCGATGTTACAGCGATGCCCTGTTACAACGGTCTGTTACAGCGGATACATTCACCCCACCATCGTGATGCTCGCGAACGCGATTAGACGAGTTGACATAGAAAATTTAGAGCACGATTTCTGGTAACACGCTCTCTGGAAGAGTTCTGCATTTGGAGTTGTCTAGAAATGTGACCGCCTCTAACGCCACAAGGTGATTATGCGAAGGGGTAGATTGTTTAATATAACATTTGATTTAATTAGGTGGTTAACAGCGTATATGTTTTTATTTTTGTGTCAACCTGGTTGCACAGGGTACCTATACGAAAATAGCCTTATTGTACTTGTAGATTTATTTTCTTTTATGGGGGACACTAGTTCCGCCTTTATCGGTTTAACCCGAGAGCGCAGACTATACCAGCTAATATATAAAGCTCCGTTTTAACAATGCTGGTAAGTATGCAGAGTTAACACGAATGCAGGGGTCCCGACAGGCTGATTCTGAGATAACCCTCACACATAAAAAGAGAGACCCGAGTTGGCAGCTCCTCACAAATGTTACGTCAGGCAACCATGCGTCCAGCTAGTACTCGGCCATATTAACTGCCAGCTCGCCTGTCAGCGCCATGTTCGAAATATTTCGTTCATATAACTCCAATGGCGGCGTCGGCGCCGATGCCGGGTTTTCGGTGGCAATGCTCTCTTTCTTATAATAGTGAACAACGCTAAACTGGTTTACTGTTTGAGTAGTCGCTTTTTACGTGCCGACAAACATTACAGCGACCTATATTTGACGGTGCACATTGAAAGAATTGCACTAGAGAAACAATGAGCATTGTTTTTAACAGAAGGAAGAATGGAAATGCGAAATTGACACCAATAAAGGCAGCCATATCATGTCGCATGCCGGTGAATAAAGCAAGCATCATTGCAAACAATTGAATATTCCTAATTACAAATTAGGTAAAAATACCACTATTTGTGCACTTTGATTTGCCCCGAAAGAGAAGTACGTTGACGTGATTAGCGCGGCCACTGCTTCTGTGCTAACACTTGGCGTCACTGTGATAAAAATTGCTGGCTGCATTTCAGCGCAATAATTTTCACTCTGCTGCACATTACAAAGATACGCTAAGTTTGTTTTTAAGCGCATTTAACTGCACATCCGGGTTTTATTTTTTCCGTAGTTTGCAAGAAATACAGATTGAACTATTCCTTGTTTCATTCGTGTACTTTTGGCGTAGACAACATAAAACATATGAAAAGGTGGTTACAGCCATATGGAGGTGTCTCCGTGCTGCGAAAATCTGTGGAGAAAAATTTGCATATTCAGGAAATGTTTCTATGAACCTTATTCCTGTTGTTAAATAGATGCATGTAGGATGATGAGATAAAGTACGTTAATCCGAGATTATAGCACATTATTTTATTATACATTTTCTCGACACGAAAAAGTTACATGTGAACAAAAATATTTCTTTCAGCAGGCACGCAGTGATATATATAACCGCTAATGCTAACTGAATGCGCTCTACAGCGGTAACAACAGAGCTTTGTAATGTTTCGAATTAATTTCATAATTCCATTTTGTTTTCGAAATCAAACTAGATGAAAGAAGGCTACTTGGTTAAGGGCGATCTGTATTGGTCAGCACAAGAAGGAGCTATCCGCCAAGAGCATACAATTGGAGGCTGCAGAAAAATCCATTCGTGAATTCTTCGAGAATACGGCTTGCAAACAATGCACTCACCGACCCATGGCTGACGCCTTTATTTCCCCTTCCCTTCCAACCTCAACCTATCTGAACTCTGAAAGCACGTCACAGTATGCTCGTTCCCCATAATCAACTTCTGAGCAGCAATGATATGCTACTGCTCACCAAAAATACCTGCCACGTTCGACGGTTTAGTGACCTTTGATGTATTCTGTGCTCTAACAGCACAGTTGGGCGAGTTGGAAGTAGTTCATTTTGTGGAATAGCGCGAACGAGACAAGGCACACAAGACAGAAGCGCCCATGTCGTCTACTCTTTCTTCTGTCGCTTGTCTCGTTCGCGCTATTCCAAAAAAATGAATTCTGTTTTCCTTTCAGTTTTCTTGTCCTCTATGAACCAGAGGCACGCTGCGCCTTCCCTCTATTACCCGAGCTGACCCCCGTACAGACGCGCGGCCAAATAAACAAATGGACGGTGGAACAGAGGTGTACTTTTCGATTAAAGACTTTCCTCTTTGCGCACAACCAAATTTCTACTTTGTCGACAAGTTCGTCAGCGCTATCTGCTAAATGAATGAGCATATTTCATACTTCTATCTTCAAAGATGAGGGTTCTATGTAGATTAATGGAGAAAAGAATTTGCGGACTGCGGAGTTTCAAAAATTATTTATCCGCGCTTTGTCTCTAACGCTACCAAAATTTCGATTTTCTTGCCAATAAAATTAGAAATAATCTATGATGCCTTTCATTACACGTTTGCCAGACCTCCCAAGAATAAGATTGTTTAAGAATCTGGCGCATATTACAAGATTTGCGCAAGTACATATACATGGTATTTAGCTGGAATAGCAAAAGATAAAATAGCGATAAGAAAACGAATAGCTGCATTAGATAGAGGATACAAACTCTCGCTCCGGAAAACAATTGTGTCCATGCAGAGTAAATACCTAATTACAGCAAATTAAGTCAACGAGACGTTCAAATAGCTAAGGGGGTAATGCCTAACTCCAACTGGAGTCATGTGGTACCCAACTTCAAGGGGGTGTTACGTCATAGTGCGACGTCACAAACCAAAAGCCTCTTCTACTCCTTCCGAGTCTTGTTTCTTCCACAAAAAATGCTTACGCATTCCCCCAATGCGGGTGCCGCAGTGATCTCAAGCTTTCTCCTTCACATTACATCTGATTTAAGAGTCACTGAAACTGGCGACTATTTAGGCTTAGGTTGAACCTCGTTATAAGAGCGAAAGCATTTTTCAACATTGTTTTGAGGGTTTAGTGGGACGCTCAAGCTTCGCCCGAAGAGCAGGTGCCGTAGCGCCTTTAACAACTGCTTTTAATGCCGGGAGTAATGCCTGGAGCTCACTACATTTTTATGTAAGTTGGTTTTGGATGTAAAGGAGGCTAAATATCTCTCTACTCAGGTATTCTGACCAGCGAGGAGAATGCGATGTCATAGACAATGTGATAGAGCTCAGGGTCTAATATGTGATATTATAAAGATATATAAAAATTTATTATTCTATGCTGCCTGTAAATGACACGAGATGTGTGAAATCCCTTCGGTTAAAAGTTGCTTATTTAATAGTTTATCGAGAGCTGCATTTTCGCTTTAGGGTTTCTGCTCTCCCTCAATCTAAGGCGCTGCCTGCAGTTCATACTTTAATTTAGGTCAATAACTTAGTTATTAGTTTCGTTAAAGACACGCTGCCAGCGGCTTATCAAATAAATTCAAGTCACTGAAAAAAATGTCCACAGCCGGATACATTTTTTTATCGATTACAATAAAGTGGACTCTTCTCTTTACAGGACATCAGAGACAATGAACACTACTAAACAATGACTTCTTCTACTGTAGAGAAGTATACTTTTAGGTATGCAAAAGAATATTTTAATCATCGCTCGATATGCAAGCCTTTAGTTGGACAATTTGGTTCTGTTCAGAGTGCGCACAGCTCAGGCCGAAATGCTGGCACCGACAATATAGCAATTGCCGTAACCCTATTTGAGAAAACCAGTGCCGGAGGAAATACGCAAAAGATTTGGTATGATAAATGTGACTCAAAAGTATTTGTGCAGCATTGAGAGTGTGGTCATAAGCATTGCCTCCAAGGCAAGTTGAAGGCTATTGTTTGAGATAGGAAGTAGTACTGCCGATATGTGCTCCTCTGATGAGCGAGGTACCCACGCGAAATTGAGGTACCCCGCTTTCCTTTCGTACAAAACCAACTTAAATGTTAGTTGCCCCGCCGTGGTGGTGGTTAAGATGCCAGACTACTGTGCCAGAGTACCGAAGTTCGATCCCTACACACTTAATTTTGGTTCCACATAGACGTCGCTTGTTCCACATAAGTTCCACATAAATCACTGTTTCCAGATAATTTATCTGGAACCAGACGCTATCAGGTTGCTCTATGTGGAACGCTACACTTATGTCGCCTCTCTGGCCCTCCTTTTAACTGGAACGAGCGCATTTTAACTGGAACGTACACTATGTAAATGAAACAGTCGATTTTCCAACTTCAGCGCGTTCCACCTACTTGCAACGTGTTCGAAAGAAACACTGTGGCGTTCCAGATAAACCCGGCAATGTCGAAAATGAAACAATTGATTCCACTGGAATATTTACACTTGTGTTTTTCCCTCAGAGCAGTTGGCACCATTTGGATCATGGACCATGCCCACTGGTGTAACAAAAAGAGCAAACACAATTGGGAATTTTCCATTTGAAACCGGATGTCGTTTTTTGACTGGGTGGCTACAGTAGAGCACAAAATGTGTTTAGCATTACACAGCGCACTGCATACATTTGATTCCAAGTTTGTGTTTTTTATTATTGGCTTGACATTTAGAGCAAAGGCATTTTGGTAATATTTGGCGCTGACGAGGGCTATAGCAAAGGAGATGAAAATATTAGTCTTGATTTGGATTCTTTCTTGTTATATTGATTATTGGTACAATTCTAATTCCGTGCACTGATGTCGTATGTGTCTCGTATATTCTGGGGCTTGAGATTTTTATTACATTTTTTCCGGCTGTTCGTAACCGGAAAAGGAACTCTGCTTTTGGAGAAGCCCCTTCGAGGGCTGAACTAAAAAAATCAAACGTTTTCGTCTTTCAATATTGCTGCCAGATGAACCGCAATGCTGTGATGATTCAATGTCGAAGAAGGTCAAGTAAATATTCATAATCCTAAGAGAATAGAGGGACAAAATATTCGTACACATAATTTCATGCACTAGAGAAATAGAGTTTGGCGGTTGGCCACCCACATGTGAAGGTCACCATTGAATCGCCAATATTAAATGTAGGTTGGACACTATTTTAGGTTAAATTCGGACGAGGGCATATTTCAGGTGTCTATGCGGACTAATTTTTAGGATGCGGGCAAACTCTCTGATGACATGTTCTGCGGAAAGATTCTGCATATAAGGTCTGTTATACTAACGAATTAAAATAATGAAGGCCCGCAGCATTGGATGGGCGCCGCTCATTTCATCGCCTGGGTTCGATACATATGCGCGCAGACACTGTAGAGCCATGGCATCTGCGGACAGCTGCGAGCGTGCTGCCGGAGCTAACCGCGGAGACAACGGCACAGCACACCGGCGCCCTTTACGTTTCGCCTCTATATGCAAACACGGCTGGCACGATTGGGTTCGAACATTGATTGGTACTCCGGTTGAGGCACTCTGAGAGTGTACGATGCCCTCAATATCACAGTCGCCGCAGCTGCGATCTTTCTCAACATCGATGGAGGCTAAAGCAGGCCTCCGTGTGCGTGGGTGGAAATGAAACCATCCATTTTACAGGCCAAGTTGCTTTATTGCTAACACTCATAAGCAAAACCAAATAAAATATTTGGCGCAAAACGCCGGCGAGAACATGGAATTTCTCCATTCCACAAGTTCCTGCTCAGCACGCTGCGCGAACGGACGCTTGATAACAAGTTTTTGCAACCGTGCGAATCACAAGCACATGCGTGCCAGTCACCTTACCTATCGTACGTGAGTAATCCTCGCCTTCGAAAAAGATCGTCACGACGCTTGCCACATAAAGTTCAATCTCACTAAGCACACTAAATATTCACCATACCTGCCACTATCAGGTAGACATGACCGTGTGCTTTGTTTCCCGACGCCCAGGCCGAACTTCGCCGAAGATTGCAAGATAGCGAACGAAACTCGACCACTCTATGACTCGACAGTTCACACGCAGTATAATACGCATCAGCAGGAGGGCGACCCGCGCGTGATGAGGAAAGCGGCGCGAAGCGCTTAATCACGATAAGCCATGGGGACGTTCCCGATCAACACGAATCAGGGCGTCTTATCAACCACGCGACTTCGTTTTGTTGTGATCCTCAGGACTCTTCCATTCTTGTCGCACCTAAATCAGACGAAAGCTCACTGATTTCAAAGCTCCGTTAAAATGGACTATTGCGACTTCGACACCTAGTTCCTATGGTCCAGAAGGCAACGGATAATGGATGTCAGAAGCGAATGGAGAACACGCAAGGTTTGTGCCTCCACAACACCCTGCAGCAAGCCTAGTGCTAGGTAAGTGCTGACTGTTTGAAAACGTTGTGCTTTGTTTGAAATCGCGATGGCTCGTCACAAACAGATAGTATCGTTTCCCTAACTCGCGCAAACCAAGACTTCTCGCACACATTCATGATATGCTGTGGGATGCAAGTCGGCCTTTGATTTTTGCTCGTTGTTACGAACGTTTCGCAAAAGCAGCCTTAGAGAAAGCGCAGTCTGTGCTGTAAGCAATGAACTAAAGGCTGCCGGATGCAAGTGCGCAGCTTCTATCCTGATCGCGGCGGCTCCTTTTCGATGGAGGAGAAAATCGTGTCTGCCATGTGCTGCGCGAAGTCAGTTAAAGAACCCCTCATGGTACAAATTTACCGAGATGCCCCCCAGAGGCATCCTTCATAGCGTGTGTCGCGCTGCTGGGTTAATCCATAGAAGAGAAAAAGATTACCGATTGTGCAAGCATACAACTTATGCTGTTGTGCTCATTTTACTCTGAATAATTTACTATTGGGTCTTTAGGATTAAAGTTGTACCCCGTTGGTATCTTAGTCTATTTTTGAATTGGTCACTTATACACCACTCAAGTACAAAGCGTCATTTCCTTGGCAACTCCTGATATTAGTCGATAAGGGGTATTACTTGCGTGCATGTGGTTGGGGTTATGTACATTTTTACAGCTGTTTTATATCTCGATACAGTCCGTCATTCTGACATCATTCTTCAAAGAATGTATTGGCCAAGTTAGGGAGGAGATATAAGTGGGCAACGAAGAGGTCGCTGCACTGAATGACACACATGCATGTGGCTTCAAACGCTGCGTGGAACTGTTGACCAATGCAACATTGCCCTTGGAATGATGTATTTTGTGAGGACACTCGCCTGTGGCGCATGGAACTTTACCAGGCGAGGTAAGTAATTTTTGAGCGACAGCTTATACAACTTGTTCGGCCGAAAAGCCATCGGCGTTGTAGTTGTCGGCAACGCTTGTCGGGAGTACCCGGGGGCTGCGTCGAAAAAAACATGTATCGTAGTAATTTTTCGTTGTATTGAGTAATGCTTCATTGTTGTGTGATATGCAATGTCGATTTAATGAAATCATTATAATGGAATAATTAAGGAAATTAAAAAGTTATCAAACTGAAAGGGGCTGTTCAATTGTGTCGAAATGCTCAACCTAACTTTACGGTCGAGACGCTCGCAACCTACAACGAAGTCATTGAGCACTACAAGTTAGGACGGCGGAAATATCCACACCCAGATAGGTCCCTCACGTCCACAGAGGCAGTCACCTGGCGCCGCCTGCAAGCCAAGAACCACATGTCTCCCAGATGGAGATACCTCACGCAAACTGGAAATCCGGAGGACCAATTCTGCAGATTCTGTAGCGATATAGGAACGTTAAAACATATCCTCTGGGAGTGCAGCCACTCCCCGGGCTACAATTTATTCAAGGACGCAGAAGCATGGGAGACCGCGCTTCATAGCGAAGACCCGGCGACACAGGCCAACATTGTCCGTCTGGCAACCGAAGCGGCGAACCGCTTTGTCTACTAGCCCCTGCCTCTTGGGATGACATCGGGCTCCCTGGACGCCTGCGAGCGGTGCCGGAGCTCCGGTGTCGCCTCTTCCGGACAATAAAAGTTTTCACCACCACCACCACCACCACCACCCAAAATGAAAAGGCGATGATTGGTGATGGTAATCATGAATATTTGTACTTATTTATTAATAAAATAATTGAAAAAGAGGTATTCAAAGCTGTGAAGTTGTCAGAATGTTCATAATGCGAAGCCAATACTTAATGATGCTAAACACAAAAATTTAGTGTGATTAATTGATCAATTTATTGTTATAGCTGAAGAAATGAAACCTTTAAAGAAGAGGAATCAATAATAATAATATAATAATAATTGGTTCACAGGAAGGGAAAGGCGCAGTATCTGTCACACTTGCTATGTGGACACCTGAACCGCGCCGTAAGGGAAAGGAGGAAGGTGGGAGTGAATGTAAAGAGAGAAAGGGGAGTCGTAGTGGAGGGCTACGGAATAATTTCGACCACCTGGGGATCTTTAACGTGCACTGCAAGTAATTCATTATGCTTACAATGAAAAGGCAACGCTTCATTATGCTAATGAAGAAAATTTAGTGTGTAATCGATGAAATAACCATTTTAATTATTCAAATTCGAAACATTGCTTATAATGGCAAATTGCAGAAAATGGAAAGGTAATGGAATTCCTGATGCTTAGTATCGATGTACAAAAATTAATAAATAACAAGAAACAAAATATATGAAGTACAAAAAGAAAGGTACAAAGTTATCAAACTTTGTTTGCTAAATGGAGACTTGTTTTTAGCATGGACAATAGGTAATAGCAGGGAGGTGTATGTTCTGCTGAGAGTGATGAATAAATATTTCTAGTAGAGAACCAAGGATTCAAAAGTTGGTACATTGCTGTCCATAATTATCGTTCGACGTCAGCTTACTTTTGAGCCAAAACGTCGTTTTGAGACTACGGTGGACATACTGGAAGCCAAGCTCATCGAAGGGAATCAAAAGCTACAGTTTGAAGACTTCTTTCTGACAGCTACCTTTTCCCCAGAAAATCTGCGTTCCATCTCATCACAGAGGTATTAAATTCAATAAGGCTAATGAAGGTTTGAAATGCAATACACACAAATCGTTGCATACAAAGGAAAATTTCTCGAGTATTACTTTGCATTGTGTACCCTTCCAAGTGGCTGGCACAGAGCCTTACTAGAGAATGCAATGCATAAATACCAATCTTCTGCCGCTAATATTTGATTCTTGTTGCTTAAATTCACTAGGAGCAAGAAAGGTTCTGTATAGAAGTGCAATGCATAAATATGAAATCAATATATGTTTCATGTACTAGAGACAGTATATACAAATATACTGACTTGTATAATATATAGAACAGCACTTAGTTGTTGCAAATAATGCTAGGAAGTGACGATCTTATTTCTATCATTATAACCGAGTAAAGAAACCTTTCTATTTTTATTCGTTGAAGGAACCATACTCGGATGGAGCTTCACCTGGATCGTGTATTTCTGTGACAGAGGAAGAACTAAGTCATGTGTGGGAAACATACTTTTCGCTTAACAGCGGGAACTAGTATTTGACAAGCTTTGTTCTTATGTTTGACGACGTACTTCATCCTCGCTCTGACATACCCCAATTCTTTTGGCCAACCTTTGGGATTATACTTCAAGCCGTACTCTGTGAATGTCAGCCAGTTGAGATATATCTCATGACTTTAAAGCTAATATCTGTTTTGGAGAAGCTAGAACTAATCTAGGTGCTAAGTATGTGCCGATTACGATACGTTCAAGTGCCACTGAGGTATTATCGTGAAAGCTAGTCACACAGTTATGTTGCCAAGTACAATGTTTTATTTATTCAAGGTGTACAAACTTTTGATATGCTGTGGCGAAGGTACTGATTGCTTTATGAGCCACAAAATGGGCACCAAGAGCAAACCTAAGTGAGCAGTTCTTGGAGTCCGCTTTTTCTGTTAACATAAACAACTTGGTTTACAGATTATTGTGGAAGAGCGATTTTTGCTCTGCAATGTGGCAAACTTTAATGACCATGATCGCATGTGATGAGAAATCTTTGGAAATGCCCAAACATTCAACTGATGCTTGTTGCATACCTTGTGACCAAATTCTGTGTCACACAGACCTTTGTATTCTTACTCAAATTACTTCAAGAATGGGTACTTTAAAAATTCATGTCACCTACTGGTTCAGACATACACAGCACATTAGTGACAGAAACAATAAATGGGGACGCATGTGTATGCGTCCCCATTTCTGTTTTGCACCCCCGTTTCTGTCCCTGCCACTATTGCACTGTACACGTCTGTATCATGAACCAGCAAGCCAGCCACTACATATTTTCCCCATTGTTTCCTTAATTTTCATATTTCCTCATAATATTCTTTCAGTTATTACTTCCATGTCATTTCTTCCCCTTACGGTTAAGCCACTATCCAAGCTTGCCTTGTGCCTTTTCAGTGATATTGCATCTCATTTCTTTGAAATCAGGAAACACACCGTAAATATCGCTTTATCGCTTAGGAAAAAACAATGTAATCTAACGATAAAAATATTTTAGGGAATAAAAATATGCACACATTACTGTGCTAATCCCATTTCAAGGCTTATTCCTGATGTCACCTCTTCATCCTTGCAATTCGCGGAGATCATGAATATTTATCATTGCATTCGTTCAACTGTTTACTCATATTTGTTATAATTCACATGCAAGCATTAGTAGTGATATGGCACAATATTAGTGTCCGCATATCCTTTAATAAAGGGCATCATTTGTGCATAACAGTTGTGGTTTATAATAGTTGCATGCTTTGGTCTCAGACGTTCTCAAAAACTTGTTTCCAAAAACTACAATTTACCTTACGCGGGATGGCAAGTCTGATTACCTGAAAAAGAAAATAAAAAGGCAACATAGCAGCAAGGAAATGTAAAATATTTTCCTAATGTCTAAAACAATGGAAAGCGAAATTTATTTCTTCTTTTTAAAGGCTCTGCCCGGCGTTGAGGGGTGGATTGTAAAGGTCACACAAGGAAGCGATCAAAACCCCATTCTGGTTCTTGCTGTATGCGTATAGATTTGCGTCAGTTTAATTTTTATTCTAATTTTGTTGTTCTGTAGGCTTCTATGGGCGCTTGTACATCAACAGTGCAGCTTAGCCTTGCACTCTTGTCTCCAGCTGTTGCTTCCTTATTTTATTTTCCAGGTTATTGAACGATGGGTTCTCAGTACTAAAAAAACCATCCTTAGGAAAGCAATCTTTCATTCTTTGCTCTGCTCGTCTGCCCTTGATTATATTTCTTCTTTTTGAGGGAAAACGGACATGAACCCTTCTCGTGATAGTCCTGCCCAGCTGAAGAGAAGTCATGTATAAACGTTGGCTTGCAAACGGAGGCTTACTTTGAAGCATTATTCAATTTTTATACTGTGCACTGTCTTCTGCTGATCGTTCTACCTAATCAACATAATTCTAATTATTTCATTCTGCTATTCACAAAAATCCATGCACGTTAGTTTCTTGTGATTGCAAGTACTTCAGCAGCAGTTAACATAAGACAATTCTGAGCATATGTGGTGTCACGAAAACACTAAACACTGTATATCTCTCAGTTTAAAAGTAATGTCGATGGTGGAAACGTTTGTCTCACATGTACAAGAGCTCTAGTAATGCAGTTAATTGCTGCCTGATACTGAATCAGTATCATTGCCCTCAGCACACCAAAAACTGCAGTGTGATTTCACTCAGCTGCCAAGCACGTTTCGCTCTCCTGTTAGGCAGTGCTGTCGAGCAGCGATCGAGAAAATCAACCAAGTTGGACACTCCTGCCGGGCAGCGACTTCAAGAAGTGAAGCCATTGAATGGCTCAACCACCAAGCAAATTCGGCACCCCTGTCAGGCATGAGTGTCCAGGAGAGAAGCCAGCATATAGGTAGAAACAATGTCCAGAATACGTGGAACGGTTTTCCAGTTACATTCATGCTCCACATAAAACCCTTAAAATTTAACAAGAACGTTGTTCCGCATATACAGTCCAGCTTTATCTGGAACACTGCCCCATATATATAAACGGAACTTTTTTTAAAAACGTTCCACTTACTAACTGGAACTTTATGTCGAACCAGATGAAGAGTGCACCGCCTGCGGCTCCGTTTAGGTGGAGGCGAAACAGAGAGGCATCCACGTGCTGTGCGATTTCAATGCACGTTAAAGATCAGCAGGTAACTTCACTACAGCAACTCTTTCCTTTTTATGCTTTCATTCCCACCTTCCTCCCTCCTAGTTCGACGCGGTTCAGATGTCCACAGAACAAGTGGGACAGATACTGCGCCTTTCTCTTCCTCGAACCAATTGTTATTATTATTATTATTTGTAAAGAAGACGAAACAACGCTGCGGCATCACCATCACCATCGCTGGTCTCCGGCGCCCATCCGAGTCCAACTCCGAGTCCAGCTATTCCGTCACCGAAAAGGAGTGCTTAGCAATCGTGTGGGCTATAACGAAGTTCCGCCCTTACTTATATGGCCACTCCTTCGAGGTATAGTTACAGATCATCACGCTCTCTGCTGGCTCACGTCTCTCAAGGATCCGTCTGGCCGTCTCGGGCGCTGGGCTCTCAGGCTTCAGGAATGCGACATCCATGTAGTGTACCGCTCTGGCCGCAAGCACTCTGACGCCGATGCTCTTTCTCGGTCACCGGTGCGTTCACCTAACTCATCATCCCCTCCTCAAGCCTCCTTGTCAGCACTCACCATTGAGGATATGCCTTTCGAGCAACGACAACATCCTTGGGTTTATAACCTGCTAGATGTCCTTGGCACTACTCCCGCGGCTATTCATCCTCGGGCACTCCGCCAACAGGTCTCCCATTTTACCATTCGGGACGGCCTCCTCTACCGAAATAACTACAACTCAGATGGCAGAAAATGGCTTCTTGTCATTCCGCGCCACCTCCGCTCCGAGGTTTGTGCCCACCATCACACTGACCCGCAAAGTGCTCACGTCGGCGTCCTGAAAACCTATGATCGAATTCGTCAGAGGTATTATGGCGGGAAATGTACAATTTCGTACGTCGTTACATTCGCTCTTGTACCGCCTGTCAACAACGCAAGATTTCTCGCCACCCCCCTGGTCCTCTAGAGCCTTTACCGTGTCCAGCTCGCCCGTTTGATCGCGTGGGAATCTACCTCTATGGTCCGCTACCATGTAGTACCGCCGGTAATCGATGGGTCATCGCCGCCGTCGACCAGCTGACCCGTTATGCGGAGACTGCTGCACTTCCCGCGGCGACAGCCCGAGACGTAGCCCATTTTCTTCTGCACCGCTTCATTCTTCGACACGGCGCCCCTCGCGAGCTACTCAGTGATAGAGGTCGTGTCTTTCTTTCCGAAGTAGTCCAAGAGCTCATGTCGTCTTGCAAATCGATACATCGGGCTACAACCGCGTACCACCCGCAAACCAACGGCCTCACGGAGCGTTTAAACCGTACGCTTGGGGACATGCTCGCAATGTATGTTACATCTGAATCTGGGAGCTCCAACTGGGACCAGGTACTGCCATTCGTAACATTCGCGTACAACACTGTCACCCAAGCAACAACTGGTTTTTCGCCCTTCTTTCTCTTATACGGCCGTGAACCATCTTGTACTCTGGACACAATTTTGCCATACCATCCAGATGCCTCTGAGTACAGTGCTTTGTCCGATATTGTACAGAAGGCTGAGGAATGCCGTCAGCTAGCTCGCACGTTTACCTCCGACACTCAAGGCTATCGCAAAGATCAGCATGATAGCGATACCCCTGCTCTGACGTTCCTGGCCGACAGCTTCGTTTCGCTATGCGTTCCTGCCACCAGCAAACTAGAAACGAAATACCACGGACCTTACCGCGTCTTGGAACGCACATCCCCTGTTAACTACATCATCTAGCCAGTCACCCTTTATTCCGACCATCGCCGCCGCGGCCGTGAGGTTGTCAATGTTAGCGGCCTCAAGCCTTATTACAACCCTCTGGTTGTCTCTTCTCCGTGAGTCGCCAGGATGGCTACTTCTTCACGCGGGGGAAATGTAAAGAAGACGAAGAAGAAACAACGCTGCGGCATCGCCATCACCATCGCTGGTCTCGGGCACCCATCCCTCTCTCGCTGAAGCTGTGCCCTGCGGCTGGTATTCCGATCCTGCTGTCCCCGAATTACTGCCAGCGCTAGACGTTCCAGTCAACTATTAAATCCACATTTCATATTAAACAAAATGTCATAAAACTATTCGTGGAATAAAAACGCAGTGTTATTGGGATGTTCGCGTGTACTCTTAGTGTGAGATTTGAGCGCCCCATTCCCCACCGCGTTTTTTACATTCGTCATCTTCACCCTTACGCCCTACCACATGTGCTGTGCGCCCGCAAGTGATCACCAAAGGTGAAGAAGCTGAGTATGTATGTATGTATGTATGTATGTATGTATGTATGTATGTATGTACGTACGTACGTACGTATGTACGTATGTATGTATGTATGTATGTATGTATGTATGTATTAATGTATGTATGTATGTATGTATGTATGTATGTATGTATGTATGTATG
>JAJIZL010059761.1:0-12800 GCA_023969395.1 Amblyomma maculatum
TTTTTCAGTTTTTCTTTTGTGCCTCGGAAGGTATGCGGCACTTGTGCAAAAATTCCCCTCTTCAGGCGCGACAGGGGTGGAATTCTAATCTGTGTCAATCACGGTGTACCGTAAAAAGTGTAGATTAAAATCGAGATTGTAAACCGGCAGATGCAACAAAAAGAGATGCGCGTGTTCTACGATTAAGACATTAGCGATAAAATGGTGAATTATTGCGGCTGTATTATAATTATTCATTATTATTCTTAGATTTCGCAAAGCATTTGGCAAGGTACTACACCAAAGCCTATTGCCCTTTTAAATTTAAACCCTAATGTTCTAGACTATTAATGAATTTCTTGTTAACCGATCTTAGTTCATTTACATTAACAATCACAGCTCAGGCATCCTGCCTGTAACATCCGGCATTCCGCAGGGATCTATGGTCGGCCCGCGTTCGTTCTTAATTTACATTAATGAGTAGGCGCTACAAGTGATATGTAAAATTCGGACTTTCGCCGATGACTGTGTAACTTACCGTACTGTTACTAACAATTGTGATCAAATGGCCCTTCACAACGGCCTTACTCGTGTCTATGAATGTTGTAACAGCTGTTAAATGACGCCAAATGCCAACTGCAAACTCGTCTCATTCCAGCGTCATCACAACCCCCTTATGTATTCATATGCAGTTGATAAATCACCCATAGAAAGCGTTTAATTGTTCAAGTATCTTGGTGTAACCAAGTGCAGCGATATTTCTTGGCGAACACCCATCACCACACTTATACCATCTGCAAACAGATCTCTAGGTTTCCTAAAACGTCATCTTTGTCATGCACGCAGCACGTTAAACTTCTGGCTTATAAAACACTTATGAAACCTAAACTTGAGTAGGCTAGTCCAATCTGGAACCCTCACCAAATGTACCCAACAAATGCACTTGGATCGCGGTTCAAAACCGCGCTATTCACTTCATTGATTCTACATATTCGTATGCCATCAGCGGTTCATCTCTGAAGAATATATCCTGTCTCGAAAGCCTCGAAGCTCACCGCCGCATCACGAGCCTTTGTTTGCTACACAAGTTTTACCACAGCACTCTGAATCAAGCACCTTAGATTACTCATCCGACCTGCATATCTCACCGGACTGCACATCCGTTTCAGATTGCCCGGCCCCTATCTCGTACTGCAACATTTTCATGTTCCTTATTTTCCCCGAACTGCTGTGGCCTGGAATGCCCACCCCACCAACGTCGCCGCTATTATGTGTCCATCTTCTTTCTTACAAGCTGTAACTACTTTTATCGCAAGGGAATGACATCTATTTATTATTGTTGTATATATTAACCCACCCCTTATGTAAAATCCCCGGAAGGGGGTCCTTAAGGTGAATAAAGTGAAAAGAAGCAAGCAGAGACCTTCATTTTTCTGTAGACCTTATGGAACAATCGTGATAAATCGAACGAGAATTTCCTCATTTCTTTGAAAATATATAGTCGTTAATAGTAGATAACAAAAATTAATTTAGAGAACAACGCTTCGCGTATGCGGTGAAAGCTTATTGGGAGCAAATATGGGACTTTACGCACAATCTACGCCAAGGAGACTAATGACAGAAATATTAATTGAAAAACTAATAATGATTCTGTCAGGTTATAAACGTCCCTATCTTTACTGCCTTACTTTATATGCAGTTTAGTATGCATGAACAGTGGGTTTAGCTTGTGTATTGCAAGCCTGGTGCCATCACTGAGTTGTCAATGTGCTCTTGCGATGCTGGTACGGCGCATCCTCGTACCATTGCTTTAGCGCAGCTTGTAATTGACTGGTGCACTTAGGTTGCCTTTTCGGTCCTGTTTCCACCACAGTGCAACCCACGGATACCAAATACCTGCCCTTTCGGCTGCAGATGTTTTGAACAGCCTGGCACCCCTTGGTCGAATATGTGCTTTAACTCGAAGGCCCAATTACCCAGCGGAATGAATCCGGCGGGCCTTGGACCCATTTCAACTGGACATGGGCGAAGAAAGCAGTGAAGTAAAGATGAAGATGTTCATAGCCAATGAAAAGAAACATTGAGAAAAACATCGCAGTCTTCTGTTTTTGCTTTCATATACTGCTGCTAGGACAATTTTCTTTTCGGGTTCGTTTTTTAGTGCTACTTGTGGGCTTCCTAAAATATTTGTTGTGTGCTGCAACTAACCGAGCAATTGAAGCACAGACGTGAGAAAAACTAACCGACTTCAGAAGCATTTTGTTAGTAGGATGCTGTTAGGCATTAATGATTTCGGTTTGATGTAGTCTTGATTGGCGCTGCACATGTTGCAGCTAAAACCTCAGTTTAACATATTCTATCATCGCACACGGTCTTATGGCAGACTATCGCATTATGTGAAAGGCTATACCCAGACGATATAACGCCCCGCTTTAAGAAAGCCTACGATTGTTCCTGCGTAGATCAGGGATTGCAGGCCAGACTCGGAATCCAAGAGTAGCGACTTTGCGATGGACTGACTCGTTTCTGGCGCCGGAGGGGAGCAGTAGGTGATACCTTAGTGTCCGAAAGCGGCTTGGAAATTATTGTGCAATCACTCAACATTTAGTGTATTCATGCCAGGGCTACCTGCACAGAAAGATACTCAAGCCAGCTTGACAGGGTCATACAGGTTATTTTAAAGTAGGAGAGTGTGAATATAGAAACACCAGAGGAAAACACTTGTAGGACAATCAAAGCTCCTCCTTTAAGGGTATGGCATGACAGTGTTATTAGGTTCCGACTGTAACTCCTCGTTTGCGTACATACGTTTTACTACTTGATTGATCCCTAATACTTTGATTTGCGGCTCCATTATCTCACACATAAACATGAGCACACAGTCGCAAACTGCCACATAATGGAAAGAACTGCCTAACAAAAAGCAGCCGGCTTTAGCCAAGCAAACCTAAGTCGGGGCTGCGCGGTCTGCAGGGAGTATATTCTTGCAGCTGCTGCTGCTGCTGCTGATGATGATGCGGTCTAGTAGAAGCGTCTCTGACTCGGACAGTCAATGATACTATGTGGCGGCTTCCATCTATAAATACTGAAGGCAACACTTAAACTCCGGCTTTAAGGGCATGACGTGAGAGCGTAGGCTACCACTTGACATGTAAATCCCCGCGTTAAAAAAGTCGCATGAACGTTCGTAAGTGGCATAGGGACACCGTGTCTCTCTCAGAATTCAAGGTTCTTGGCCGGCTGATTCTGATGTTACCCTTTTGTATGAAAGGAGAGGCCCGAGTCGGTAGCTCCTGGCAAACGTAACGTTAAGCAAACCTATGTCAAGTCAATGCACGGCTGTCATGGCGTCTGTAAGCTACCGCCTGCTATCGAAATACTCGTAATTTTGCTCTTAAAACATCGAGCCAGCGGCCCCTGCTGACAGCTGCTGCTAACTCGTATGATGCAATCGATCTCCACACAACTCAGCGAGGAGTGCGTGCTAGAGCATGTTATGTGCCAACGACTATTTGCTAGCGGCATGCTCGTCATTTTTCGATCACAACCGGGGCCATAATGAGATTAGGTTAGTCACAATTTTTCTCAAATTCGAACAAAAGCAATTTGGGTGCCCAGGAACCAAATTTAGGTGAGCACAGCTTAAACTAGGAATTTACCACTAAACTAAATATACTCGAAATAATTTAGCAATAGTTCTGGTCAATTTCCGGCGAGATAAATCATGGGGGTGCCGGAGGCCAAGCATTTGGAATGCTTTACAATATTTGAAGGCCACTATTCAGGTGGCCATAATTGAATCAGGCAGGATACCAAATTTGGTCTAATTAAAATTTCAGGAATACTGAGGGCCATGTTGAGGAGCGTAGACAGACACTTTATGCAAATAATTTCTCCGGACACATTTTCTGAAAGCTTTATTTGCACCATGATGCTAATAATACTTACTCCTCAAAATGCTTGCCGCAGAGATTAATACCCAGTAATTCTTCGTGAAGAGCATTTTGACGAGTTTGTTGCCAATGCAAATATCTTGAAATTGCACTACTAGATCCATGTATTTGCAGATCTCTCCTCCTGCAGCTTTTAGGTTGCTCTGCTGACGCTCCAAAAGGCAACGGTTTGATTTTCGACGGCATTTTAACTGCTCCATGGGAACGCTGGACAAAATTTAAAAGGAAAGTCTCAGAAGCTACGACATTTACGAGATTATGTTAATAAGGCGCTTTTCGAATATTCAGTGCTTGCTTCACGAATAAAGGTCATGTCAAAGAACGCTGCACTCCTGTTCTCCCGATGTAGGTGAAGCGGCACGGGCGCGACATCGTTAAAGGAGAACTTTTTGTCTAGGAAAAACTTTGTTCGTATTCACCACTAACATAAAGAAATGAACCCCGCACATTTAGTGCGGAGTTACTTGATGTGTGTTTTACCGTTTACTTGAGTGTGAACTAAACCATGTCTCTATTATTCTTCCTTGATAAGTCTCGCATGTTTAGCGTGAACCTTGGCTTTTATTGAGCTTATTATATCTCAGTTGCAAGTACAGCGGTGGCTGAGTGCCATTCGATTTGAGCTGATGGCCCAAATTGTGGGTTCGATACCAGTATCAGCGGCCCCACTTGGATAGACATGAAATACAAGAGCACCCGTGCACTGAGCGATGTAAGCATAATACTTCAAGGCCTTGGTAGTGCGCCTCATAGTCCGAATAAAGCTTGAGACGTTGTACGCCCCGATTTAAAATTTTACGAATCCGAGTTTGGCGAAACCCGGCTTTAAAATTTAAGTGTTTTTTTACGTGGTAGAGATGCAGCGGTGGCGTAGAGATTCTGCTTCCGGCCACGCCAGTGAACGGACGCAGGATGCAGGGCTCCTCAGGAGCGGCTTCAGCGGCCATGTCAGGCCGCGGTAACAGGACTGCTGATCAGGATAGTACTTATCAAGTTGTTTTGCCTGCACTGCCAACAGGTCGGTTTGTTTTGAATACGGTTTTTTTGCATGCCGATATCAGGGCCCGCCCGTACCGGGTGGAAGATTTCCGCGACGCTTTGGCACAGCATTCGCTGATCCCCGATGTTGTTGCGATGGGGGCGTATCGGATGAGCCATGTCTGGGCTGTCACTCTCAAGGATTCTGAAGCGGTGACCAAGCTTGTTAGTGTAGGCGAGTTGTGTGTGAAAAATGGTCGCTGCTTGGTAATTGACCCGGCGAACCAGGATGTGCGGCTGAAACTTCACTGGCTGCTACACAACGTGCCAGACGAGGATGTCCGTGCTGCCTTTGCGCCGTACGGAAAGGTATCCGAAGTTACACGGGAGCGCTGGCGAGTTAAAGGTATGTTAGAAAAGGGCTAAACTACTAGACACGTCACGCTGAAGCTGAAAGCTGGCATGAAGCTCGACGACCTGCCGCATCAGCTGAATGTTAGCGGTGAGCTGGCGCTCGTTATTGTGCCAGGCAGACCCCCGCTGTGCCTACGCTGCCGGAGTACGGGTCACATCCGCAAAGAGTGCCGGGTTCCTCGCTGCGGAACCTGTCGACGGTTCGGGCATGAAGAGAGCCAGTGTGCTCGTACCTACGCTAGCATTGCCGGACCTGGGACCAGCGAAGACTCGTCGGAGTTAATAATGGACGAGGTGGATGCGGAGGAGGCTGCTGACATTAGAGGTCAGTCAACAAAACAGGACGCGCCTTCCATGACTGTTTTAACAAAGCATAAGGTGACGGTGCCCAGTGAAGAGAGTGAAACTCGGCAAGCCTTGCAACATCCGTCACAGGACCATGAAGGCGAGTCAAAGGAAGCATCAGAAGATGTAATCAATTTTTCTGACGCTGAGGAGCATCTCAGCACTGAGCCTTCCTTTACTGATGCCATGGAGGTTGGGCCGGAGACAGCAGCCTTTATTGCCGCGAAACGTCCACACGAGGAAAGCGTCGAGGGGACCCAGCTGCCAGGTGGTGTTTGTGGTGAGCCGCCGCCGAAAACTTCGGGCATCCGAAGAGCAACGTTAAGACCGAAGCCGAACTTCTCGGCCGACACGCGGCAGGCGGGGAAACCGCCTCCGTAGGTTTTGTGGTGTCCTGAACGATTTGTGGGTCGGCTGCCTACCGACCAGCGTCAGGAACATTCTGCAACTAAGCGGGGCGTGTGTGACCAAAAATGACAGACGGTGCTTGGACTTCGTTTGTATGCAGCCCGACGTTCCGCTGGGAGGACAATACATGCACACATATGCCACTGTTCTTCAGAAGCGGAGGCCACGCAATCATGAAGGTAGGCACCATGCGGGTACGGGCGTCTCTCGCTAATACATGACTCTCGAGCTTAATTCGCCGTTACACGTAGCTACTTTGAATGTCAGAGGGCTGGGAGCGAGAAGGCGACAATGCCAGCTCAATCGCCTCTTTTTAGATAATGATATAGATGTAGCAGCTGTGCAAGAGTCAAAGATTGAGAGCCAAGAAAGCACTGACCGTATGGTGGCTTCTTTTCAAACAAACTTTTATGTGTGTGTATGCCATTCTGTTGGTGTATCGGGTGGATGCCTTTTATTTATACGTAACACGCTGGGAGTACGCGTAGAGTCCGTTTTTGCCTGTCCAAGTGGTCGGCTTTTGGTTACTGATTTTACCTACTGTAATTTATGCTGGCGTGTGTTGTGTTTGTATGCTCCCAATTCAGAACGCGAACGTGAAGTGTTTTTTGAGTCTATTGAATCGTGGTTGAAGGTCGACAAAATCTTGCTTGTACTTGGTGACTACAACTGTGTGTGCTCAACTGTGGACCGAGCGGCGAAGTGTAAACCTCGAAGAGACAGAAGCTCCGAGCAGTTGAATGCACTTGTGCATGAATACGGCCTTGAGGATATTGGTAGTGTGTTCTCCACTGGAAACCAACCAGAGTTCACGCACTTTCAGCGAGATAGCCATGCTCGATTGGACAGGGTGTATGCCTCGGTTGATCTTGTTTCTCTATGTACTGCATATGAGGTCAAACCTGTGTCTTTCAGCGATCATTGTCTCGTGAGTGCAGTGTTCGGTAGGGCAGGAAAGAAATCGCGCTTTAACTGGCACCTATGGAAACTGAATGCCAAACTTCTCGCCGATGAAGAGTTCCTTACGGAAGTTAAGACCGAGTTTGAAAGTCGTCTTGCTATGCGACCAGTAAGTTTTGCAGCGGAATGGGACAGCTTCAAAGAGTGGGTCAAATTGAAATCCATAGAAAAGAGCAGTAAGGTGCGGCATAAAGAGAAAGAAAAAGAAAAAGAACTGAATGAACAACTCCAGTTTCTTTTGAGCATGGAAAGTTCAGGGCCAGGGCATTTCGCCAGTAAAATACGAGAGATAAAAAGTGAGTTGGAAACAATCGACAGTGAAAGATACACAGCGGCTGTTATACGTGCAAGGGCTGAAAAACTTTGGGCTGGAGAAGTACCGACAAAACGAGCGCTAGCAGACGAGAAAAGATACGCCTGCCAGAAAGAAATAAGGAGTATAAGATATGCCGGCCATATCACTGAAGATGCCAAAGATATTCAGCGTGCGGTAACAGAGCACTTCGAAGAACTGCTTAGCGCTAAGCTTGAGACTGTAGGCGGCTTTCGAACAGATTTTCTAAGACTGATGCCTGCACTTGATGACGAAAGTAAAGCGCGCCTAGAAACACCGGTAACGTTGCAGGAGATACTATCTGCAATAGATGACCTGACACCTGGGAAGGCCCCTGGGCCGGATGGTCTAAGCGCTGCCTTCTTTAAAACTTTTCAGCAGTATGCGGCTCAGTTTATGCTCGATGTAATCACTGAAGCTTATGAACGTAATACTGTTCCATTGTCTTTCGCTACATCGCACATTGTGCTAATACCCAAGACAGATGATCCGGAGAAACGACTGTTGGTGGGGTCATATCGACCGATTAGCCTCACCAATGTTGACTACAAGGTGTATATGAAGGTTTTAGCAAAAAGACTGCAAAGCGTAATAAAAAAACTGGTTGGGTCTCATCAAACGTGCGGCATCAAGGGTCGATCCATTGCCACGAATATACATGTCGCAAGAACCGTACTAGAATGTGTTGATGCACTCGGTGGTCAGATAGCCATGATGCAGTTAGATTTGGCGAAAGCCTTTGACCGTGTTTCTCACGAAATTCTTTTTTCCATTTTGGAGCATTCTAACCTTGGAAAAGTCATAGTGGAGGGTGTTAAAATGGCTTACGCGAACTGCACGACCCGTATTATAGTGAATGGTGAACTGACTGACAGCATCGCAGTACGTTCATCGGTAAGGCAGGGCTGCCCGCTCTCACCCCTGCTTTTTGCACTGTATTTAGAGCCACTTTGCTTGGCTATCATTGATAGCGATCGCATTTTAGGGTTCAAGCTGCAATCAGCACACGTGAAAATGCTGGCATATGCTGATGACATAGCAGTGTTTTGTGCAACTAGAAAGAGCATCTGTGAAGTTACGGGTGTCGTCCAAACATTTTGTGATCAAACCGGATGTAAGATCAATTGGGAGAAAAGCTCTGGGTTTTGGCACGGTGATTGGGACGTGACACCTGATTTCTTCTGTAAGCTGCGATGGTCTGCTCTCCCAACGCGATATCTAGGCGTGCCTTTAGATTGTTATCGAGATGCCAACATGCACTGGATGGAAGAAACATCCAGAGCGAAAGAAAAAGCGGATGCGTGGCAAGGAAGGCAACTCTCAATGTTTTCGCGCGCTTCCATTTGCAATGTTTTTCTTATTTCAAGGCTGTGGTACCTCATGAATGTGTTGTGTGTCTCACGAACCTCAATTCAGAAAATGCACCGCGTTTTTGCTGTTTTTATTTGGGCTTCCACATGGGAAAAAACCGCCCGGACGAATTTGTTTATTTCTGTTAAAAGGGGCGGGCTTGGCCTTGCCCATTTGTTCTTGCGACAAGTGGTTTCGCGATTTATATTCCTGCGTGATGAAAAAGATACCTTTCTAAGAACTGTGATGCAAGTGCGATTGCAGAGGCTGCTCCCTGAATGGATTGTGTCATGTGAAAGCATGCCTGGTACTGTGACTGGCTACCTGCGCGAAGTTGTTTTTTCGTGCAAGTTGCTGGAAGTGCGGTTTTCTTTTGATTACCTTTTCAATGTTCCCAGAAAAAAACTGTATAAAGATCTCATTGACGTGATGCTGCTGGTGCCTTTTTACAGGGCATTACACTGTGGAGGCCCAGGGCAGGATGTTTTGAAAAGAGCCAAGAAGATGCCCGTGAGGCCATCTGCTAAAACGTTCCTTTTCAAACTTCACTCTAATACGCTCCCTGTTAAAACCTGGCTGAATGAAAAAGGTATCTTCGTCCCATGGACAACAAATTGCCTGTTGTGCAAAAAACCGGAGACAATTGAACACGTCTTCTTACAGTGTTGGGATGCTGTTTTTCTGTGGGACGTCCTCCAAAGGACAATTAAAAAGGAACTTCCCCTAACTCCGTACGGAATCAGATTCCTACCAGTGCAGAACGATGATGCACCTTATGATTTAATTATGCTTCTTGGTCTCCATAGTTTGTGGAAAACACGAATGCAGGTGCGTCACGCAGATATAAATACACGATCTGGGCGTGAAAACTTCATTGAAAGTGCGGTGTATATACGCGAAACTTTCAGGATCCAGCAGGATCCGCCACAATGGCATTCTCTGTTTGATGAGTTGGTGAACATGAAAAGATTTTAGCCGCGTACGCGTTAGCTCAAGTGTAGTTGACGTGTTTTATCATGTGTATTTTTGTTTTCTATTTCACGGCAATAAAGAAAAAAAAAAAGCAGCGGTGGCGTAGCGGTAGAACATCCGCCTCGCATGCAAGAGGACCGGGGTTCAAATCCCGGTGCCGCGCAATTCTCCACCGGATGAAAAAAAAAAAAAATCCGCGTGTTGATGGAATTGCATAAACAGGTTTGGGGTGCGACCTGATGCCGGTGAACACCTCCGGCAACGCACTCCCTTACCAGAGAACAGGAGTTGGCCACCATGGTGCAGTAATTGGCCGCAACCTCCTATGATAAGCTCCATAAAACCCCGGCCCTCAGTCACCAGCGGCTGCGGAACAACTGACCACGGCGGCGGTCAGACCTGTGACGCAGCAGGGGGTGCTAAGAAAGTCTGGCTAGTCTGGCTCCGCTGGACAGGCCGCCATTGGAAACTGACCCTGGCAACGTTTAATGCTAGAACCCTAGCTAGTGAAACTAGCTTAGCAGTGCTGTTAGAGGAACTAGAGGGCATGAAATGGGATGTCATAGGGCTTAGTGAGGTTAGGAGGCCGAATGAGGCATATACTGTACTGAAAGATGGGCATGCACTGTGTTATCGAGGCTTACCAGAGAGGCGACAACTAGGAGTAGGTTTCCTTGTCAATAAGTATATACGGGTAATATAGATGAATTCTATAGTATTAATGAGAGGGTTGCAGGCATCGTAATTCGGCTTAATAAGCGGTATAAACTGAAGGTTGTACAGGCCTATGCACCTACATGTAGTTATGATGACCAGGCAGTTGAAAGCTTCTACGAAGATGTAGAATCGGCAATGCGAAAAGTAAAGACGCAGTATACTGTACTAATGGGCGATTTCAATGCCAAGGTAGGGAAAAAACAGGCAGGAGACAAGGTAGTAGGTGACTATGGCATTGGTTCTAGGAATAGCAGGGGGGAGTTACTAGTTGAGTTTGCAGAGCGCAATAACTTACGAATCATGAATACCTTCTTCAGCAAACGGAAGAACCGGAAATGGACATGGAAAAGTCCTAACGGAGAGACTAAAAATGAAATCGACTTCATAATGTGTTCAACCCCCGCCATTATGCAAGATGTAGAGGTAATCGGGAAAGTGCGATGCAGTGACCACAGGATGGTGAGGTCCCGAATTAGCCTAAATCTGAAGAAGGAACGCAACAGATTAGTAAGAAAGAAACCCATCAACGAATTAGCGGTGAGGGGGACGGCAGAAGAGTTCAGGATCTCGCTACAGAATAGGTTTTCAGCTCTAACTGAGGATGGCGACATTACCCTAGAAGCAATGAACAATAATTTCAGAGATATCATTACTGAGTGCGCGGTAGAAGTAGGCGGTAGGATAGTTAGAGAGGATACCGGTAAGCTGTCTAAGGAGACGAAAGATTTGATTAAGAAACGCCAGAGTATGAAAGCTTCCAATCCAACAGACCAGATCGAATTGGCCGAGATATCGAAGCTAATCAATAAGCGCCAGGTGGCCGATATTAGGAAGTATAACATGGAGAAAATTGAGCATGGTGTAAAGAACGGGGGAAGCCTTAAAGCGGTAAAGAAGAAATTGGGCATAGGCAAAAACCAGATGTATGCGATAAGGGACAAGGCGGGCAACGTCATCACTCATATGGAAAAGATAGTCAAAGTAGCCGAGGAGTTCTATACAGATCTCTACAGTAGCCAAAGTAGTCAGGACCTTAATGAGATTGGCGGTAGGGAAAAACAGTCAGACGTTCCACCAGTGACGAAGGACGAGGTCAAGAAAGCACTAGAAACTATGAAAAGGGGGAAATCAGCTGGAGAGGATCAGATAACTACAGATTTGCTGAAGGACGGGGGGGATATCGTGCTAGAAAACCTGGCCACCCTGTATACGCAGTGCCTGGTGTCATCGACGGTACCGGAACCATGGAAGAATGCAAACATTATCCTCATTCACAAGAAAGGGGACTCTAAGGACCTTAAAAATTACAGACCAATCAGCTTACTGTCTGTTACGTATAAGGTATTTACTAAGGTAATCGCTAATAGAATCAGGGCAACCTTAGACTGCAATCAAGCAAAGGATCAAGCAGGGTTTCGGAAACGGTACTCTACTATCGATCATATCCATACCATCAATCAGGTGATAGAAAAATGCTCGGAATATAACCAGCCCTTATACATAGCATTCATTGATTACGAAAAAGCATTTGACTCAGTTGAAACCTCGGCGGTGATGCAGGCATTGCGAAATCAGGGGGTAGACGAGCAACCATAGTTCTGCATAAAGAAAGTAACAAAATTCCCATAAAGAGAGGTGTTAGGCAAGGAGACACAATCTCCCCAGTACTATTCACAGCTTGTTTAGAGGAAGTATTCAGAGACTTGGAATGGGAGCAGTTAGGGATAAGGGTAGATGGAGAATACCTCAGTAATCTGCGATTTGCTGATGACATTGCCTTGCTAAGCAACTCGGGGGATGAACTGCAAATAATGATTGATGACCTAGACAGGAAAAGTAGAAAGGTAGGCTTGAAAATCAATATGCAGAAGACTAAGGTAATGTTCAACAGCCTCGGGAAGGTACAGCAGTTTACATTAGGTGGCGAAATACTGGAAGTAGTAGGCGAATATGTCTACTTAGGACAGGTAGTAACCGCAGACCCGGACCACGAAAAGGAAATAACAAGAAGAATACGATTGGGATGGAGCGCATTTGGCAAGCACTCGCAGATTATGACTAGCAGCTTACCGGTATCGCTCAAGAGGAAAGTATACAACAGTTGCATCTTGCCTGTACTCACCTATGGGGCTGAAACGTGGAGGCTAACCAAGAGAGTTCTACTTAAGTTGAGGACAACCCAGAGGGCTATGGAACGAAAAATGGTAGGGGTAACATTAAGAGATAGAAAGCGTGCAGAGTGGGTCAGAGAAATAACTCAAGTTACCGACATTCTAGTAGAAATTAAGAAGAAATGGACATGGGCAGGACATGTAGTGCGAAGAGAGGATAACCGATGGTCGCTGAGGGTAACAAACTGGATTCCAAGGGAAGGAAAGCGTAGCAGGGGG
>JAJIZL010059765.1:2792-13074 GCA_023969395.1 Amblyomma maculatum
TGATGATGATGATGATGATGATGATGATGATGATGATGATGATGATGATGTTGCGTGTAGTCTTCGTGGGTTGTTAAAAGTGTTCGTCTGTAGGTTGCGAAGTTGTGCCTCCTCCCCTTTGTCTAGTGTCGTTGCCGGTGGAGAGTAGACCTGGCGAGATAATCTTACGTGCTGAAGTATTTCAGTGTAAGTTAGCAATGGTTCCACGAGATCGTATTGGTTGCCCTGTGACCTGGTATCCATACTGTTTATGCGTGGGTTGGTAGCCACTGGTGTAATTATCTTGCAGGATTTTAACTCCTAGCTGTGCAATCCTGCCCCTGAGGTAATTTCGATATGCTGTCTCTGAATGTGTAAGAATGTATTCTGAGGTAGTGTGTGTTGCAGCTGGGGCCATCGCCACTTCTACCGCAGCCAGTGTGTTTTGGCTGGGCGATATTAGTCCATCCCACGACCTACTGTATAATGGGCGACCTGCGCGTGCGCCGCCTCCCCAGCGCCGGAGGTTTGCTTTTGCTTGTGCTGTTTTTTTTAGTTCTCCAAAACGTCACTGTTGAGAGTGGCGCTGTAACTCACCCCCACGACGAGACGCGTCGACCGGCTACGGAGCGCGAAGATTGAACACGCGTGGGCCGTCGATATACGGGCTGGAGCGGCCGCAAAGCTCGGTGCCGGCGAGTTTATTTTAAGTAGGCACTAAATAACTTAACCGGAGGCAGTTTTGACGTGCCCTGTGCCTGTGGGTGGCGGTGGATACCTACGCGTTTGCGGCACCATTACGCGTACTATGGTCTACTGTTGCGTGCCGCTCTGCAAGTCGAGCGGGCGAACATCGACAGGGACCTTAGAGAGGTACGAAATCAGTGGCTCAAGAACATCTCGCGGCAAGCCAAACTTAAGCTATGAAGCTGCACCAGCTTTTAAACATGCTTATAAGATCGCCTTATTCGAGCATTCCGGGCGACGGCGTCCGTTGTGATAGCGAGATCATTTTAGAAGGAAATGGTTGCGATCATCAACCGATGCTGTAAAAGTAGAGTTTCCGTTGTCTTCAGTGGTGTCCGCAAAGTACATTTCTGGTATGGCACTACTTGCTTTTCAGTGTCAGGGAAACAGCAGCACAGTGTGTAGCCTGCATTTTAAGCAGGAGGACCAACAATTTTGCGAATGGAAAAGTGGCATATTTATACGTGCACCTCAAGCATGACACTTATCGCAAAATAACCGCTGAGAACCCAACACGAGGAAGCCAGGCGGCAACATCAGGATACCAGACAAGATATTTCTAACCCAAGCAGATAAACTAATAGAAACGGAGAAAAAAAAAATCGAAACGGAAGGCAGGCCAACCCTTAGCAAAAGCAGTGTGGACCATTCGTAGCAACAGCAAAGCAAGACATAAGAAGCAAACCACTGTCCAGACCCTAAAAAACGAAAAAAAAAAATCGAGAAAACAAGTAGCAAAAGCAGAGTAAAAAAGGTGAAGCAAAAGCAGTCACGGAAACCTAGAAAAACCTAAACCAACAACAAAAGACGAACGTAGCAAAAGCAAAGTCAAACAAAAGAAGCAAAAGCAGTCAGAAATCTAAACCACCAACAAAACATGATCTTAGCAAAAGCAGAATCAAACAAAAGACGCAAAATCGGTCAAACCTAAAACAACAATAGCAAAAGACGCTCGTAGCAAAGGCAGAGTCAAACCACACCTAACCAAACAACAGAAGCTAGGTCGCTAAAATATTCAGGGCTTAAAAGTCAGTCAGTATATAACGTGACGTTATGTGGTTAGGTGTGCTGTTAATTCATTTCTTCGTTCGTTTGACTCTGCCTTTGCTACGATCTTTTTTGTTGTTGTGTTTAGGTTTCTGACTGCTTTTGCTTCCCTTTTTGACTATATTGCTTTTGCTACGATTGTTTTTTTTTTAAGGTTTTTTGACTGCTTTGCTTCATTTGTTTGACTCTGCTTGAGCTACGAGTGTTCTTGTTGGTTTAGGTTTCTGACTGCTTTTGCATTTTTTGTTTGACTTGCTACGATCGATCGTCTTTATTTTTTCGAACTTGTTGTTGGTTTATGTTTTTGTCTGCATGCTTTTGCTTCTTTTTTGTTTGACTCTGCTTTTGCTACGATCGTCTTTTAATTGGTGGTGGTGGTTTAGGTTTCTGACTGCTTTTGCCTCTGACTGATATGCTTTTGCTATGTTCGTCTTTTGTTGTCGGTTTGGGGTTTTTTAGGCTTCTGACTGCTTTTGCTTCACCTTTTTGACTCTGCTTTTGCTACGATTGTTTTCTCGTTGTTTTTTTTTCTTTCGTTTTTGTGTCTATAGTGTGTTGCGCCGCCGTTAATTTTCACTACAGTTTGTGTTCACAAGCTTATTATGCGCATGACGAGAAACGGAAGGGGGAAACGCCGTGCACGCATATTCGGCAAATATTTAATTGCACTGGACACAGCCTGCCTGCGCAGATATCAAATACGGAGGAACGAACGTGCACGGGAGGGAGACTGGCAGTCTGCTCCAACTGGGCTACTATACGACACCAACTGAAGAAACGCAACCGCGTCCGTCGAAATTACGACGACGGCTGCATCGAAGATGTTTCTGGGGCTCTTACTCCCAATATTGCCACTCTCATTTCACTGGCTCACGCCTTTATCTTGCCGCAGCTATCGCTCATGAGAAATAATGGTGCCACAAATCCTCCCGCGGAACTCTGCGCCGCTCGCTTGCAGGCACAGCCGGAGCGCGTGAAACGCTGCTCTGGGGGTGAGCTTTGGCGCCATCTACCGGCTGTTTCGGTCCCTACTCAGCGGTCACGTGGTATTTCTTCGGCCGCGCGCTCCCGTAGAGAGTGGCGCGATGCGCAGGTCGCCCATTCGTGGTCCATCCACTGTTTGATTTTGGTGCACTACCGCAACGGCCGCCATTCCCCGTTCAGGACCAGTAGCATCGCCATAGAACACGCCCTCGCGGCCGCCGTAGTACCTTTTTATAGCTTCAGCTCGTGCTTGTCGTCTTGGCTGGTGAAAATCGGGATGCATATTCCTCGGCAATGGAATCCCCTTGAATGGTCCTCTCCATGAGGCTGGGATGTCGCTTGTAGAGTCTAGATGCCGTGGGAAATTGATGTTAAAGTCGTTCAATACTTGTTGGCCAGTCAGAGTCGTGGAGAGTCATGGAGAGTCGTACCACCTGCGCCGTGAGGTGTGCCTCTATCAGCTCGTCTACTATGTTGTAGACGCCCAGTCGTAAAAGTCGTAAGAGGGAGGCCCAGGACCTTCTTGTAGGCTGTTCTGTATATGACGTAGAGGTTCTTGATGTCAAACTTCTTGAGACGGAGGTAGGGCGCTGCATAGACGATGCGCAGGGATGCGAGAAGATACTCTCCGACTGGTGCAGGCTTGTGTCGTGAGCGTTTCGATGAAGGCGAAACGAAAATGCGTCCTTGTTGTTGTGGCTGTAGGATGAAGGAAAAGAAAATGCACTGACCTGCTACTGGCTCTGTAGCTGAGCCACCTCCGCTGCCTCGTGCGGACAGAATAGAAAAAAATTTGGAGGACGCTTAAGCTTCGCCTTCAAGGGTGGAACGCGATAGCGTTATTGCACCTCGTCGAGAAAACTTACTAAACGCAAGGGTATTGGGGCATCCTCGCACCGGTACCCGCGCGGCCCGAAGGGGAGAAGCGGGTGAGCGAAGATAGTGATCTAAAGAAAGGAAAGACGCTTGATTCTACAACCTGTGAGGGTGCACGGCGAAACGTCAGGGGCGAGTGGCGCGCCACATGTCGGGGCAGCGCCGCACATTGTGAGGAGGGGTTCTTCTGTGTTTGCCGCAAGATGTCTCTGCATGTGCGCAGGGCGCAGAAGAAATGTAGCGGAAACGTACTTCGCTACTCGTGTAACTGCGACTTCTGTAAGTAACATGCTCATAATTACCGATATACACTGCAGTATAACGTTCTACGGCATGTTTCTAAGGCAACACCGCATTCACTAGACGCGCTTTTGTACCGCTTTCAAGAATCGAACTCGTGGCTGAGTGGTAGCGTCTCCGTCGCACACTCCGGAGACCCTGGTTCGATTTCCACCCAGCCCATCTTGGAACTTGCTTTTCATTTATGAAGTGCATGTTTATTAATGAAGTGCATGCCGGGATTTATCGCTCACTGGACGCCGACGACACCGGCTTTTCTGCGACACGAGCTCCTTAACGCTACCGCGTTAATAGAGAAGAAAGAAAAGGAAAGGGAAAGAAAGACGTGCGCCGCAATAACTGCCGTCGTCCACCATCGAAGCGATGACGGGTGCAATGACGGCCTACAACACATAAAAATTCGGTGCCAGGCTAGCCCCCGCCGCAAGCGGCGCTGACCTCACGTGATTGATTGTTTTATAGGAAGGGAAATGTGCGGTAACTGTCTCACTTGTTTTTTGTGGACACCTCAACCGTCCGTAGGGGAAGGGAGGAAGGTGGGAGAGAAAGGAGAAATACAGAAAGAGGAGCCGTAGTGGAGGGCTACGGAGTAATTTCGACCACCTGGGGATCTTTAACGTGCGTTGACATCGCACGCACACGACGCCTCTTCGTTTCGCCTCCATCGAAACGCAGCCGCTGAGGTCGGGTTCGAGCCCGGGTACTCCGGCACAGTAGTCGGGCATCTTACCACTGCGCCACCCCGGCGGGGCGTGGCGCTGACCTACCTGCCCCAGCCCCATCTAAAAGAGGCGTCCGTGTGCTGTACGATGTCAGTGCGCGTTAAATATCCCCAGGTGGCCAAAATAACTCGGTAGCCCTCCACTACGGCTCCACGTTCTCGCTTTCCACTTTCACTCCCACCCCTTTCTTCCACGGCGTGGATCAGGGGTCCGGCCTACAACAGATAAAAATTCGGTGGCAGGCTACCCCCGCTGCAAGCGGCGGTGACCTACCTGCCCCAGCCCCATCTGAGAGAGGCGTCCGTGTACTGTACGATGTCAGTGCACGTTAAATATCCCCACGTGGTTGAAATTACTCTGTAGCCCTCCACTACGGCTCCACGTTCGCTCTTTCCACTTTCAGTATATTCCGCGAACTTAGTTAAACCGTTTGTATTTTTTAGACCCTTAGTTGTACTGTTGGAATTCTTCAAGACCACGTTAATCTGAAATTTAACCCTGAACAATATATTACTTACGTCACGCATCGGCTGCCGAGGAGAGGAGTGAAGACGGTAGTCTACGGAACGAGGTTCTTAGGGGGGTGCAGAGGAAATACGTAATGTCTGTCAATCCTTGGTAGACACTTGAACCGCGCCGTAAGGGAAGGGAGGAAGGAGCGAGTGAAAATTTCAACCACATGAGGATCTTTAGCCCCCACTAACATCATCTCCATAACAAGAGTGGCACGAGTGGGCGCCGGATTGGGTGGGCCAGCCACAGCAGAGAGCGGACGCTACATTCAGAGGGCCGCTGCTATTTCCCGGAGCCCTCCACTATGACAGCTTTCTTCTTTGAATGCTTCCTTTCTCCATTCTTTTACGGAATGGTCCAGGTATCACCAAGAAGTGTGACAGCAACTGCGTGTTTTGTTCCTCTTAGACCAATTAAAATTTTACTAATAAACATCGAAACCATGGACGTTTACTACGGTGATCCTGGAGCTCTGTTTGTAATCATTACTGCGGAAAGAAATCAGTATATTGAACATTGAAACCAGCCTTCTGTCTTATATCCAACGCTGCTTAACCGAATGTCAAGCTATAGCTCGACATTCAGTTCAGCATCGTTGGACCCTTCTAGTGTTTTATACAAGCAATACCCAAGTTGCCGTCCACAGCGACTGTCCCTTTCAGACGGCCGGAGCACCAACCGGATGAAATGCGCAGTGAAGTGATGGGATTATACGCAACCGTGAGACAGACTTGCTGTGTGCTTGTCGTGAGTGCAGAGGAAATAATATTCTGGAGGACCCAACGTGGGCGAGTGCTGCTTCCATCCCATAACTGTTTTGACTCCGCGGACAGACCCATGCGTCTTCGAAAAGTTTGAAGTGTCATCTGTTATGCCACAGCTCGAAAGAAAATTGTATAGCGTTGATTTGACACAAAATCGTAACAAGGAATTTATAACTCATCAGGATATTCTTCCAACTCCTTTTTTAGGCAAGTGTGAATATGTTTTTGCCTAAGAATCCCTGCAGTCACGCACAACTTACAATCTATTGCTTTAGCCAGTGAAAATAACTATAGGCGGGATCTTAGCCCTCACACTGGACATGAACGACTGAAAGGCGGTGGTCTTCACAGTTTATCAACCCGTTTATAAAATCTGACTGTTTTTTCTATTTCATATTAACAGTAGCAACTCCTCCGACAGAGACCTCTTGTCCAAAAAAAGGGCAAGGATGTAATACCAGTGCGGCCTCTTCGCCGTTTGTGCGACGCATGACTTGTCTCGAGCTTGTAACGCAAGTTACCGTGTATATATTTTCACATGTCTTCTACCACATCGCGTCACCCATCATGATCCCGTTTCTTCTTCTCTTACCCTTCCCCAGTGCCCAGTGGCAGGCCAATTTTTTTATTATTACTGACTTTGCCTTGCCATGGGGCAGGTACAAAATGTATTGGCAGGCCAGATAGTAATTATTCCGGCTAACCTCTCTTCCTTTCCAATCAATAAGCACACCTAGTCTAATTAACAGTAGCTTAAGATTTCGAACAGGGGTCATCTAACGAACGAGAGGAATGCAGCTTACATAACCCAAATTCATGCAGTGAATAAAAAATTCAGAGAGCACTGCAGAAGCGGCACTGAAGAAATGCTATAAGCCTCAGCGTTGCTGCTGTACACGGTATATCGCTCGCCCCTTGTAGAGCTTTTGCTAGCAAGGCGGGGGCTCATGGTTGATTGGTTGGTTGGTTCACAGGAAGGGAAAGGCGCAGTATCTGTCACACTTGCTCTGTGGACACCTGAACCGCGCCGTAAGAGAAGGGAGGAAGGTGGGAGTGAAAGTGGAAGGAGAGAAAGGGGAACCGTAGTGGAGGTCTACGGAGTAATTTCGACCACCTGGGGATCTTTAACGTGCTCTGACATAGTGGAAATTTATTTCCTTTGGCGGGAGTCTGTTGCAGTGCTATATAATTATAACTGGTTTACTGGAAAGGAAAGGGGTAGTACCTGTAACAATTTCTCCGGAAAGTTTGTTTGGATAATTGGTTCACAGGAAGGGAACGGCGCGGTACCTGTCAGATTTGTTTCTACGGGCACAGGAATTCGTTTTGGGGTCCCATTGAGTCCACACGACGGCGACCGGATTTTCGCGTTATGGTGCTAGTAAAGCTTCCGCTTTAAAATAGGAAATCTTAAATCTAGCTCATTTTCGGTTCAGTATTTTCATGAACACGTGTTATTTTTTGAACGCAGTTAAAATGAGTCACCTGGTAATGAACGATTGGCTAAATAATCTTTAATGGCTATTGAAGGTTTTTGTTAAACTATAAAGCTTGTGTAACTGCGTCAGAAATGAGCGGAGGGACTTCATATTGTTTTATTCTCGAAACACGTTTGGCGCTATTTCACACCCACTTCTTTTCTGCTTCCTTGTTTTTTTTTATATTCAAACATCTGGCTTGCACACCCTTTCAATAGCCTGACATCCATCTATGCTCTGTGTGCCAGTATTATAATGAAAAATGCATTTTAATATGAAAAAGCCTACTCACCTTTGTTCCTTGCCGTAAATAGATGACGATTCAAATTTAAAACAGCATAAATAATGAATTCTTGCTAAAGGAGTTGTCATAGTAATAACTGTCAAAATGTCGATCGAGATGTTATGGAATTCACATGTAGACTGAGTGTATACTAAAGGTTGTCGAGCACGCTTAATTGCAATGAGAACAATGCGGCATGTTCACGAACAAATAAGAAGAAAGCAGCTGTAGGGTGCTTTGCTAGATCCCTAAAAAATTACAGGAGTGCACTTAGCTTCGCTTAAGAGCTTAATTGCGAAAGCCTTTCCTCCTTCTCCACTTCTTCCTCTTCTGTCTACCTATTCTCTCCTTCCTCTTCTGTCTACCTTTTCTCTCCTTCCTCTGTCTGTACTGTTTGTGTACTCGTTATAATCTCATTACTTTCTTTTCTTTGGCTTCGTTGTCAGAACGTATTGCGACGTCCTTACTGGGGAAATTATGTGGACGTTAGAACCTAAGGCGACGACTCGCTGACACATCTCTTGGAATATCGCCGATTCTCGCTGAAACATCTCGCGGAATCTCGCGGACACATCGCGCAGATTTGAGATGTCGCCAAGAACCTAGAAAAGCTCTGGACTTAAAATGGGGATCTTTTGTATTGCACCCTGTCCACGCCCATCAAGCGCTAGTTTACAAACTGGAGAAAATTTGCGACATCACAGCTAAGTTCCTCTTTGTCGCTGCAAGCAAAAATCTTTGGGAAGCGGAAAATTATTTTGAACTGAGTTTTGCTGAAGCAGTGAAGTGGGATAGCCTGACGGCCCCTGCAGGTGATCTCCGCAATCATCTTTCCCATGTAAAACAACACCACAGAACAAGATATCGTGACTTTATTATCTGGTGTATATTTGCACACACATTTTATGCATTTCACGTTCACGATCTTGGATGTAGCGAGGAAGTCCCTGATGGCTATGTGCTTTATTGCCGGCGAAGTGGCCCTGGTGGTCCCGGCAATGGAGGCAGTGGACGGTTAATTGGTGAGCCTGGTCCCAGAGGCCGCTTAAGCGCCCCTGGAGAGCCTGGAGTTGGAGGCAGTGGACGGCCCAACGGCGATCCGGCTCCTGCTGTTCCTGGTAATGGTACTCTCGGGGGAAGGTTCGGAACATGTCTGGGATGTTCGTGAGTGCTAGGTACTGAAGGTCCAGGTTTGAGGCAGTCCCCCAGACGTAGGTTATTTTTTCTTCGAAAACAAAGACAGCCATTCTGGCACGTTTGAAAGTTGCTCAGGGGGTCGCACTGGTATATAAAGAATGTAAAAAATTCAAAATATTCAATGGAAGTAATGAGTGAAAACAGTTTGGTATTGCTGCTACAAATAGATATTGCTATATTTAAACACAGGCACAATTACGATATCCGTAATAATTTAGGGCTACCGCGATGCAGCGTCATCTCACTATTGCGCAGGGCCTTAATGGGAAGCATGACTAGTTTCAGAATTCGCCGAATTTCAGGAGTGCAATGCATGAAACTCATAGCGCACGCACGCGAAATATTGTGGCGCTATCAGCGATTAAAATCGTGGCGGTTTTCAGGCGCCTCTGCGCCGCTTACCACCGCGTGGGCCTTTCTGTTGATCGAGTCAAATTTGAAAACTCTGCGTGCACAGTATGATTTTCAAAAAAATTTAAAACCTGCTCCTGTAGACAGTTCGTGACCGATTAGGGTGATTCTTCAGCGCGTATTCGTAGCCACACACCTGCCAATGACTTCAAATAGGTTCTCTGCGTGCGCTCTCTTTAAAAGGGAACCTGAAATGCTTTTTTTTGACAATTTCCTGAGATGCGCAAATTAGAATATATGAAAGTTGTAGATTAAGCTCATAAAATAGTTTCGTGCTACTATATAAATTTATGACGTAATCTCCTGTTGAATTTGTGCAATTCTCAGGCTTCTCCTCACAGTATTGTAGTAGTGTAGTGTAACTAGACAAAGACGTCATTATGGGTGACATTTAGAGTTTCAACAACTTTCTTCCAATTCTTTCTGCGAGTCACCGAATGCCGCCAAACGACGTCTTGCGACCTTTACCGTCGCTGGCGCAGGTCTTCTTCCCCAGAACAAACATTTCCGCATTGGAAATGCATCTCCTCTAGAGATGACGTCATCACTGGTGTTCCCATTTATCACCGTGTACTGAGGAGAAGCATGAATGCGGAAATAGTTTTATTTAGCGATTACGTCGTCAGTTTAAACGCTAGCGCAAAATGGCTTGGAATGAATTAACCTTAACCTTCACACATTCGACTCCTTTAATTTAGTTGAATTCTAAAATCTCTTCAGTTTATTGCTCTCCCGAGTGATGCGGGCGAAAGGGGGCGCGGTTTGGCGCTTGCGACAGTTGTTTTCTTTTCTTCATCAGCACAGACATACACTGAGTTGAGGGGAAAAAAGAGTAGCGTAAGTTTTGATAACGTTATCATCATCATCATCATCATCATCATCACCATCAGCGGCAGCGGCAGCGGCAGCGGCAGCGGCGGCGGCGGCGGCAGCAGCGGCAGCGGCAGCGGCAGCGGCAGCAGCAGCAGCAGCAGCAGCAGC
>JAJIZL010059767.1:0-19703 GCA_023969395.1 Amblyomma maculatum
AGACTTTTTGTTATGACGATAAGAAATGAAGGGTGATGGTAGCTGCGTGTGTGGGCCATGCACTCTCTCCAGTTCATTGAAATACACTTTAGAGCGCTGACTTTAGCTAACCAGTTTTTTACTTTCCAGCCGCCGGCGTAGGGCAAGATGCTGTGCATCGACGGCTTTTTATGTTGATGGCAGCGCCGGCAGCGGCAGCAGCCAACCCAACGTGACAACTCGTTTCGTCATTCCGTGCATGTCTACAGCCCTCACAAGATGTGTAAAGGGGGCATGGCAGACGCAATTGGTAAAAAATTTAGGGATCATGCAGTCGTTCGTGCAGTCAGGGTTCGTGCAAATATTGATGAATGTTGGGCTTGCTGGCTTGAGGTAAAAAACGCCTTAAACAATGGCAGCATTTGTTTTGGTTTTGGTATGCGTAGCTCGTTCGTACTTTTGTTTGCTCTCTCATCCCATTCGTCGACTGAGTCGTGTGCATGTTAGTGATTTGTGTGATATATAAGTGATAGAGGGCGCGGTCGCATTTCCTTCGTTAAATAAGTAGTTTCCCCGAGGCTTTCTATATTTTCTGCCGTTCACCTTATCCAACGCGGGATTCAGTGCCCTATTTACGCTATATAAATTACGAAAACGGGGCTTCCCGAGCTCCTTCGATGGAATAACCATGAGTCAATGGTTGAGTGATGTGCTGCTCACACCACCGCATTTCAACATAAAGTACAACTTCAACCTATTCTTCGCTATGTCGTTACGACATATATTGCGTCAATAGCATCGACAAGCCAATACATTATTCTGAACTTCGCTTATCCCCGGTTGCGATGTACACGGCTTAAGGATAAAATGCTGCTATTACGCTTCTGGCGATACGGAAAGGTCTTGTGCTGGAGACACGCGCTGTGCGGTATCAGCTGGTGGCTATCGCAACCGCGGCGTTTATGTGTTTCTCATGTTTGAATGTTTCTGTCTCGAAATAACTCGAAGAAATTGGGAAAGCTAAGAATTTACTGAACTCTGTGCACCTGAACATGAAAGTGCAGTTCTCATTTACCTCTTTGAAGGGGATCAAGACTTCATGTACAGAATTGCTGATGCAAGTTTTCTGTTCTGCTTATATGGTACACGGGTACTTTTGCACGGAGAGTTCAGATGTACATTGTAATTGTAATAAGAGAGTAATTAGTCATTGACTTCCAGCCAAGCGTAGCCCAGCGGCTACAAAGGAAAGCTATACAGCTTTCTCAGACTTCGTAATTCTTCGTATTTGGACATGAATCTTTTTGCACTGTTCGCAGCTACACTATTGTAATGGTGAAACGTTAGCACACAGTCATCAGAGTGATGTGGTTCGTTGCTACGATCTGATGACAACTTTAATGATTTCAGATTACAGTGTTATTATGTTTGTTTAAGCGCTAAAAGACCGCAAAATGTTAGTGACACAACTTTTTATGCAGTAGTATAGCACTCGCTGCTTCAGCTTCTCAGCTTTGGAGCTAGTTGCGAATGTTTTCATAATTCATAACATCTATGCGACCTATTTGTACTAGTTATACCTAGGCATAAGTGCTTCCATATATTTGTTGCTTTGCACATTTTTTTTTTACCTTTCATGCTAGTGCCCTCCAAGAGATATGCTAGAAGCAGGTAGGCTGAAAAATGCAGGATAGTAGTACTAACATGTTTGATGCTCACATATATTAATGGTACATTTTATGAACGCAAAAATTCATTGATCTGCATAAGTAGCAAAAATGCTTGTAACCAAAATAGTTTTACCTTCCATCATGGTTTAAAAACATTCTTCGCCTGGTTTCACATGGTAAAGAAACTATGCCATAGACAACAAATGCATTACTATTCAGCACAGTGGTTTTTTTGTGACATGAGTTATATTGAGCCATTTTTTTTAACCATAAGCAAGACCTCTGGTAAGAGCGTCAATTCACCTGGGTCCCGCCATATGACTACAAAAGAAAGCTGTGCAGTCTCTAGAGAAATATTGTAGTTGAATAAAACTTTTCCTAGTCTGGCATTCATATCTAAAACCCTGGGTGATCCTCTAAATTATTTTGTACCTACTATGAACTTTTTACTAGGTTATTTGCTACAGCTGTTGGACACGTGCTGGTTATCGAAGCTGTGGTATGAGAGGTGTGGCCACGGCATCAACTGCTGCCTCCAAATATTGTGCAGAGGTCACCTTGGGTGACATGCGATGAATTCGAAACAGAGTAAAAGCACGACTGCTTCACTAGTGTGTCAGTTACCTAGTGTAATCTCCTTTAAATTATGGCAGTCAAAAATATCACTTCTTTAAGGCCGTTGCTCTTTTTTCTTGGCTATCTAATTCGGTGGGGCAGCCCATGATATGACCTGGGAGACGTAGCACTAATGCCCATATATGCTTTAACTAGGTTTTGTAATCGCTGAATATCTTCCAAGCTGTAACAATTGTCTTTTATTTTCATTCTTCTCGGGTTAGGTCTCTGAGGCTGAAACATGCGCTGTATGAGTGGGTCATTTCCATGTGTGACTACTCAACTGGTTTCAGGTTTCGGTCTTGCTCTTCTTGTGATTTGTTCTAAACATCCTGCGCCCATCTGAAGTAGCTTTAGCACTGCAGTTTGAAACGGTGAGGCCTTGGTGTAATCAATCCTCATCTTTTCTAACATATGGTCGAATTCACCTGTTCATTTCTTGCAGTCATGCATATATTTCTCCATTTTAGGTAGGCACTTTAAATTTAGTGCCTTGCTAGTCATTTTAGCATTACTTACTCCAGCACATTTAAAACGATTGCAATAGCATTCACGAGCATAGTGACCTAAGTAACGGAATACATGGTTAAAGGCTCCTTCACATAAGTGGCAAAGAGTGTGGAGAGGCAGTTGTACATCGCTAGGCAGCCTACAAACCTCCCAGGTAACTTGTGTGCAATAATGTCCTTCTGGAATACTTTGAATGAATCAGGGATTGGATTATAATCGTTCATAAATCCGATGTAAACAAACCAAACGCTTGAATTCGTAATGTGTGCCTCATTTAGCAGCTGTGAGATCATGAACTGGTGAGGATGAGCGTTCCACTCAATTTTAAAGTGTATGGACTGCTGTTGGCAATTTCTCAGCTATACAGTGTGGTCCTGAAACAAACACTTATGGTGAAACTTTTAAAAAGGCTCTATGTATAGTCAGTTAGTTCACATGCACTTTTCTAAGTGCAGCAGAGATAGGGCAGATATGCTGTGTTGTAAACGTAAAGTTTGTAGAAAATTCCGGGGTATGATTTTGTTTCAATTAGCCAATACATTAGATATTGACATTGAAAGACTTTTTTTGTATGCTGCACCGTGTATTGGACATTTCTTGTTTCCCGTAATAATTCATCTTTATTCCGATTGACCGCAGTGAATCACTAAAAAATGAAATTTCATCATCCCTTGAGTTCTTATTGCTTTACAGACATGCTCTCCTTAAGACATGCCCTGGGCTGATAATATAATAGTAATGTCAAATTGCATCCGAGATCAATAAAGTTCATCCGAGATATTTCTGTTTCAGAGCTTTGATAATTTCACTGCGCTGTGTGCCGAAATTATCATTATTAGGCGTGGCTGCTGTAGCTGCATGTGGCATATTGATGATAATGTTGTTGCCAAATATTAGGAAAACGCTGAAATACTGCAGCTGTCGACAGATCTATCATCTAAATATTGAAACTGCATGTTATTAGCCATATAGCATTCTGGTTTCATTAATCTAGGCTCTTTCTTTTTCTTTGCAGTAGTTGCTGCAATGAACCCGGAAAGAAGCACGCAGACACAACAAATGCTAAGAAGATATGTCCCTTTTCTCCAAACGTGTATGACAGTCTTAGCAAATGCCCTCCAATGTAGAAATTCTGATTTTTCAATAAACTTGAAAGCTGACACTATTGTTTTGAACTCCCTGTATTAACTTTTAATTACCTGGAGGTAATTTCCCTCGTCGAGTTCTTTCCTACGCTCAGTGCTGAGGACCTCCTTGCCGCACCGTGGACAGGCAACGCTGGCTTGTAATCTGCATTCCTCATCAAAATGATGCAGAACGGCAGACAGCATCCTTATGAAGTCGCAGCCATTAAGTTGATTTCAGCTGTGCGCTTGAAAATAAAATTGAAAAAATAGAAATTGTAGGTCGGCTTTCAGGCCGGTTAGGGCAAAGAGAAAATGCGGCGCATAGAGCGAAAAGGAGAGCAATTTGGGCACCATGCGGACACGTAGTCGCATCATGCTTACATCTGTGGTTCATGGTGGCCATAATCATCGGTCTCCTTTTGTCCACTGCTACGCTTTTCTTCTCTTAAAATACCTTTCGCTGCCCTGAATGTCGGCCGAAATACAGGAGAGAACAAAGGCAATAAAATGTGATAAAGAAGGAGGTAAAAGCAAAGAGAAAGCACAGTAAAGACTAAACGGAGGCTGTACGTGAACTTTGTACAAGAAATGAAACGCAAGAAAACTGACGGGGGAACAAATTCTGCGATGTATAAGAGCCATGAATGCACTAAGGGTCATTGTTTGATTTGCTGCAAGGTTGACAGAAATGGGCTTTGTCCAACACAACGATATATGTTTGCAATGAAACTTCAGGGCTTTAATGCTTCATTATCGCGCAGCGCATAGCACCTTTTATGTGTTTCCCCTCCGTCGAAATGAGGCTGTCGGATTCGCCTGGTCATAAAAAAAAGTGTTGTTTTGCTAGCCGCGCACAAAAAAGATGCCATCTGGCTGCGTGGGGTAAAGCAAGCAACCGTGGAAGAACTGCTACTGTACCGCGATTTGCACCAAGGATCCTAACCCAAGGCACCGACGGAAACGGAAGCTATATGGTTTCCGCAGCAATAAGGGATATACCCGATCGTTTAGTGTAATTGGTAACAAGTTGAATGGAATTGAAGTTTCATTGATTCGATAAAATGAACCTTACGAATTCATTGCGCTCTACTACAGCGGCCCTCATGGCCTAAATCGCTTTAGGAGGCGAAGCCCCATAAAATGCAAAAATGTGTTGGCAATATTGCTGGCATACAACTGCATAATTATTGACAGGTTTGCACTCGATATCGGTGTTATCGATAGTAATACATTATCAGGTTTACACTATCGATAGTACGAAAAAAAATGTCAATAGTAAATTTGCCGACAGTTTTGCATTACTATCCCGCTCACCCAACTGCAGAGCGTAACCGCCCAGCAGTAATCCCTTGGCGCTCTTCATTCCGTGCCCTGTTCGTTCCCATAGACAATGCTTTGTGGTTTCGCAACACTGCAGCCACAACTTCCTATCGCCATATTGGTTCGATCGAGCGGTCGCATCGCCAGCATGTGGCCGGCTCTTGCTACCGGCAAACTGTCATGACTATCTCAACAAGAATTTGAAGAGCCAGGTTTCAGCCGCAGCGCTTTCTGTGCTGCTCACCTTTCGCCGATTGTAGGTCCTTCATCGTCCACTAATGAGCGTCAGCATGCTTTCTGCTGTGCCTTTGCTTCGCTTGAAGTTCCGCGTTGACGACGGCAGGAATCGACACAGTGTGTGCATCAAAAACGTTAATTCTTTCCTGTTTTCGTTTTAATGCTCGCATTTAGACACCGGTTAGATATTCGCCCATTATCATCTCTTTAATCTCAAGCGAACAAGCATTGTGCTAAGAACAATGAGCGGTTATTTTACGCTGCGTGCTCGAATGTGTTGGCCGGAACAACGTTTGTGGCACTGCATACTTTCGTGCGCGGGACCACTTGCATTGCAGTACGCTAGTTCGCGTGCCTTGGGCCGCTGCGTAGATATATAGATGGATTTACTGAAAGAAAAAGGCAGAGAGGTTGGCCGAAATAATTTAAATATGGCCTGCTACTTTGCACTGGGGAGGGGGAAGAAGACAAGAAAGAAGATCATGATGGGTGACGATGTGGAGGAAGGCATATGAAATACATACCTACAGGCACAGTGGCTTGCTTTACAAGCGCGAATAAAGTCCGCTGGCGCACAAAAAATGGCAAAGAGCACGCACTGCCTGGACACCCTTCCCATTGTTCTACCAAGCGACAAGGGGAAGGGTGTCCGACAGAGGCCTCTTGTCCAAACGCTTCAAGAAAGCAGCTAGCACACTTCTTTCGCACGCATACTCTGGGCACGTCATTAATATATGGTCCATAGTCTGGGATGCAACAAGTTGAACATTCCGGCTAGTCCACCTGTCCAATTAATTGTAAGTACTTGCGCGTGAAAGCCACATATAAACGAAGTCTATGTAGCAAGCATGTCTGATGACGCGGGATATCACGCGGAACATAAAATTTCTATGTTCGACCGAGCATTTTTAGACGAATGTGTCGGGCGTCTGGCTGGGCCCAGTAAGCTGCTGTAGCATTATTCATACAACTCGTAATAAGGCACGTCGTATCCGCTCTTGAAAAAGGCACAGCTGTTTGGAGGCAATTCATGAGCTCTCTTTTCGCTTCAACATCGGCCTGTTCATTCCCATGGAGCCCGCAGTGGGCAGGGATTCATTAAAACATTATCCTGTGGCCTTGCAGCTGGGCAGATGTGAGGAGCTCCATAATGTTTAGTTCCACGGACTGGTAGGCAGTGTGGCGTAAGAAGTTTTCCAAAATTTGCAGTGCAATCTTTGAGTCCGTGAATGTTTGAGGTGGTTCCCCACATATGTAGCGAATAGATTCCCGAATGGCTACAAGTTCAGCAAGCTGCAGCGGATGCCTGTGCTGACACAGATCCATCGGTGTATACGTGGACCAGATGTGTGCCAGAGTAAGTTGTTTCAGTCCATTAATTGGTACCATTGATTTCTTTAGTATTCCAAGAACACGAAGGTGCACCAAAGGTTTATTCATCGTCCATGGTGGTTGGGCGGGACGATATGGGAGGGCATATCCTATCGGTACTTGCGACTGATGGCAGCAGAGTGCACTTGTAAAACTGCAGTCCAACCTCTCATCCAGAATCTTGCTGAGTGGGTGAAAACGGTGTTTTGTAAGTGCTCGTAAATATACACGAAGTGGTTCGTGTGACAAGTATATGGATATTGGGCGAGCATGTGTCTCTTCAATTGTACCTTTGTTAGAGGTGCATCTAGGCAGTCCAAGGCATATTTTCAGTGCCTGCGATTGCACGCTCTCTAAAGTCCGCAAGCATGAAATGCTCATACTAGAGAGTACTGGGAGACTGTACCGGATGTAGCCAACAATCAGGGTCTCGTAAAGCCGTATTAAGGAGCGCTCAGTTGGACCCTATTTGATGCCAGCTAGGAAACGAAGTGCATGGCGAAAATTAATTAGCCTTTTCTTCACCATAGTATTGTTTCGACGAAAATAGTCGGTGGTCAATAATTACTCCCAAGAATCTGTGCCTGGAGACGTACGTTATTACGACTCCATGATGAGTAATCGGGTAGCGGCTGACACATTTTCCCGTAAATGCGATCACTGCACACTTTTCTGCCGCTAAAAATAAACCTTGACGCCGTTTTATGATGTCGATAACACAGCTCATTGCAATCTCGCATGTAGTTGTGGGCGCGTCGAACCAGACGCCCAGATGCAGAGCCCACAGAGCAATAGCCGTTCTAATTATACGGAGTCTCTAAATGTAAGTGACTTCAAATACATACTTCTTATAAATATACTCCTTTTATGATGAAGCAGTGCTGCAGTTAAAATACAGTGTTAGAAACAACTCCTGTAAATATAAATTGCTACAGTTTGCACAGTACGTATTGTTAGAAAAAAAAAGGAAAATGTGCAAAGGAAACACTCAGCGCACATTAAAGAAAAAAAACGTATAAAGTTACAAAACGATAACTCTTACAAATTCACTCTTCGTCGCGCACTTTCACATATTTCCTTCGTCGAGCGTCCGCTCTTGTTGACGCAGCACAGCGCACTGTTGATCGGACTTCGGAGTTCCGACTCCCGTGCTCGCACTCTCTCGCAGTATTCGCTGCGCACTAGGCCCATTCAAAACGAAATATGAGGTAAACACGGACGTCATGGCGCCAGGCACCGCGGCGCCGATCCATCGGAGACACGCTACATGCGGGGGTTGTCGGTTTACATGATCCAAGATGCAGTCACGGCCGGATGCTTACGATAAACACAGATGGTACGACGACGCCCGCCACCGCGGCGCCGATTAGTCGGCGGCACGCTGCAGGTGGGGAGGTTGTCGGTTTACATAGCCCCAGACGCATTCTCGTCGGAGGCACGCTGCAGGTGTGGAAATTGTCTGTTAACATGGGCCCAGACGCACTCATGGAATGCTCACGTGTGGTTCAAGGTTCACACAGCCGCCTCCCGGGAGGGGATTCCCGGCGCAATAAGTGAGCCGATCTTACATTCGAACAAATGTAAACTCTCTGCCAAGCAGCGCTGTTTTTTGTGAGCCAAAATATATTTAATTATGCACAATTGCAGAAAACGATTGCTTTTTCAGGTGGAGTTGCTGAGCCAGACTGACTCTTTGCCTATTCAGTGCAATGGAGATACTTTGAAAGACGGAGGAAATATAAATACGCCAACACCAAACCTCTTGGATCTGGATAATCCACAACCTTCTTGCAGCAGTGCCGATGCCAGTGCCAGCAGCAATGTTCGTAAAAGCCAAGGAATAAAGCGGAATTAAGCCGGCAGAAACCGTCCCCAGGCCAGAAAGGCAGCTGCTGGAATCAGCTGTACAAGTTTTAAACAGATCATGCAGTCGGCCACGAAGGGGCCGAGATGAATGTGATGATTTTGGGGTCAGTGTGGCCCCCAGTGTGGCAGAAAGTGAAGTGGAACTCAAGAGACTTCTGATGCGCGTACAAGAAGAGAGTGAGAAGTTGGGCTTAAACTGAACATTAAAAAGACGAAGATCATGGCGTCTTGCCCTATCAAGTCCTGGAGCATCAATGGACAAGAAGTGGAAGCTGTGACAGATTTTCTGTTCTTGGGCGCCAAGATTACCTCGGAAGGAGACTGCAGCCATGAAATTAGGAGACGCCTGCTTCTGGGAAAGAGAGCAATGGTTAGCCTTGACCGCCTAGTAAAGAGCAGAGACATTAGTCTGCCAACCAAGATCCGTATAACCCGTGCTATGGTCTTTCCAGTTGTGATGTATGGATGCGAGAGTTGGACTGTGAAAAAGGCTGACCGCCGAAGAATTGACGCGTTTGAATTGTGGTGCTGGCGAAGACTCTTAAGAGTTCCTTGGACTGCCAGAAGATCAAATCAGTCGATATTGTCGACCATAAACCCTGACTGCTCATTGGAGGGTCAAATTCTAAAGTTAAAGCTCAGCTACTTTGGTCATCTGATGAGAAGAGAGGAGTCGCTGGAGAAAAATTTGATTTTGGAAAAGGTTGAGGGTCGCCGGAGAAGGGGTAGGCAGCGAACGCGATGGTTAGATGGCATTCTCGAGGCATTGCAGATGAAGCTATGTGATGTTAAGAAGATAGTGAGAGACCGGAAAGCGTGGCGTGACATGGTCCATAGGGTCACGAAGAGTCGGACACGACTGAACGCCTGAACTGAACTGTGGCCAAAGGTCTCCGACAAATACCGCAAGGCCAGCACAGGCACATGGCCAGCCTCTTGGCATACGAGGCTATCGTGAAGTACCACATGAACCTCAATCTTACAGAGGTAGAAGTAATCCCGCAATCATCAGAATAATCAGAAAGACCATGTCGCATAATATGTCTTTTCTAGCGTTGCTTCTACCCACTCCTGCCTTGGCCGCTAATGGGCAGCCGGTAGTATTTGTTAAATGAACGAATAAAATGTTTCAGAAAAGTGATCTGGGGTAACATTTTATTTAGACATAATGCATAAGTAACATCGTCAAAGCTGGAGGCCTCACAAGCATAAGTGGGAATGAAACAGTACAGGCCTATTGACTGGCGCCAACTGTTTATGCAACAACACGCCACTGCCAGCTCACTTGTCCTTCATTGACAAAATACTCCGTGTACAAGCTGCGGACTGCTTTGGCGTCAGCACTGCTGTTTGCCCCAAGTTTCCGGAACTGCTTCATAGCTCCATGTGAGCTTACACCTTCTCCCCATAAGCCAGGACGCACATTTCCTGTAATTTAGGGTTCGCTTGAATATGTCAAAATGTTACAAGTTAGATGAGGGCAGTAGATGCAAACCCCCGTGATGTGTTTTGTGCTGTGTTTTATGGCACCTAGGTGAACTCAGGCCATCATTCGCCAAAAGCAAGGATTAAAATCTGCACTTAGCTACAAAGCTTTAAAGGTCATTACAGGTTGTATAGCTTATTTAAAAGCTTTGCTTCTTTTAGGAACGAAAATATGCAGGGAATGTCAATGGGTGACTTTTATTTATGTTTAGAGCTAAGAATGTGCTATCGCATGGAAAGACTTCTTTTGGTACATTACAATTATACTAAAAGGAAAGTAGGCGCTTGCACGTTTAACGTGGTAGTCAAGATCCACTCACCACTCAAAATGTCCTCAAGATCCAAACTCCCTGTGGGGGAATAAAGAAGTTGTGTTGTCTTTCTTGACTTCAAGAAATTGTGCAGCGATAAAGTTGCAAACACAACATCAATCGCTCGTTCTGGCTCGTGGTGATCGCAACACTTGCCAGCGATTTGCCAGTATGCCAAACGCATGCTCAGGTGTGCGCCTGGCACGTGAGAGTCTGAAAAAATTGAAAAGCAAGCAGTTGGAGGATTAATGCTAAAGATGCAAGATTGCTTGCTGATGGCTGTGTAATAAAGTTTCCAATTCAAGTCTTCCTTACAAAAATGACCGTGAAATTCGTGCTGTTTACTTCAATAAATTGAGCCAATAAATGTCTCACAAGAAGACACTATGGTATTGACATCCTGTCCACACCTATCAAATAGTGGCACACCAAATTGTTGACTGGTGTTCTGATATTGTTGACTGATCAGTCATATTTAATTTATTGACTTAACACAAACTGTGCTTCTACCCTTCATAACGTAGGTAATAAGAACATACTAGCAGATGACAGTGAGTGCTTTGTTTTGTGTACCTGTAGTTTAAGATCCGTTTCTCTCTGCTCAATTATGTAACGGGATATGGCCTCATCCAATAAGTCTTTAGGCCAAAGCCTTCATCCCCTACAACTACATAGAGTGATACTTTATCTGAAAGGGGCAGGATTGCTGGTTTCGAAAGCATTGGTGGAAGGCTCTCCACGTCTTTCGTCAATTCACAATCATCCCAAACTCCACTCCACTGTCATTCAACCTTCCATTTTTTCCAACATCCACAAACACAACGTTGAGCTCAGCATGAACTAGGGCCATTAGCACGATGCTAAAAAATCCTTTGAAGTTTCTGTACTTGGCACCGGAGTTTGCAGGTGGCATCACTGAAACGTGCTTCCCGCCCAATGCTCCTACACAGTTCGGAAACTGCCATATGTCTTGAAAGCTTCGAGCAATAGCTCTCCATTGAGCGTGACTGCTGGGCACCTGTAATGAACCATTTGTTATGATAAATATTAAAGGTACACAGCTCTCACAGCAATGCAGCTATGTATTCACTTAAGAACTTTGGCCTGTCCGTTTTACTTCTGCATGTTTTGTTCCTGTGATGCTACAACATCAATCCTTTTACAACTTGCTCTAATTTACACCTTCGTGTGTCAACTTTTCTCACCTTCAAAAAATCTTCCAGGGTGACATAAATTGCTTTACATACTTCCCATATGATCACAGAAATTGTATTGCTCTTTCTTCCAAACAGCCACTGGAGAGACACTTGGCTGTCCCCTAAAAATTGAGACTAAACACAAGTTTCATTTCAGAAAGTTGCATGCACCACCACTGCCGGTGCCGACACACATGAAACGCATTCTAGAGCTCTAATTTGGAGCACGTTTAATTAGCGCAGATAACGTCTTCTGCGCTTCGAATATTATTTGTACAAGTGGCTCTCTTCCATTCATAAGCTCATGTGCCGCTTAATTCGATCCTAAAATAAATTTTGGTTCTTCGCAACGACGAAATCAAGTTATTTCACGCGCCACGAGCGTCTCGCTTCCTGAGACCAAACAGCAAATTAACCCGGAGATATCGCACTCATCGCATTCAGTCAAGGAAAAACATAAGATAATGCAACATTTGCGAAACTCACCCGTTGCGAGATATCGGAAACCGACAGCCAGTCGCTCACCAGCTGGGATACACAGCCGGAAGTTGTGTCTTTTTTCTCAGTCAGTGGCTGCACTCTTCCAAGCAACTCTTCGAAAGCGCCGGTAGGCATCGCCATCTTGAAGTGCCAGCTCCCGCATACGATTTTCGTACACGCCTTGTTGAGGGGCTTTCTGCAACCACTCGCTCAGCCACTTAGATCGGGGCTTTTTCTGTGGTGACTTCTCCACTGAATCAACAGCGTACAATGGGATCAAAGCAGCAGCAGCGGCAACTGAGGTTTCACTGTCGTCTTTGATCGCGTGATCTCTGCTGAAAAAAACAGGGCAACACTCCGAAATGCTCTTACAGCGCTCGCAGCGCCACTTCAGTTTGCTTGAAAAGCTTGTCGCCAAGGAAAAAAAACTTCTGCCCTCCACATATAAAAACCCCCAGAAGAACAAGTTCGAAGTAGCAAAACGAAGCTAAATTGTAGCGAGACGAGCGGCTTCTGAAAGCATGCAGAGTCGCAACGAGCAACAAGTTTCCGCGGTGTGACAGGGTGTCGCCCAACTGTCGGAGAACAATGTCGAGGCAGCTGTTGGCGGGCGACGACGTGTTTCCGAATAGTTCGTGTTGGCGCAATGTGACAGGGCGAACACGCAGTTGACGGACCGATTTGACAAACTGTTTCCGCAGTGTGACTCCGCCTTAAGCAAAACTAGCCGTTCGGCAAACCGCGTCAGGCCTGGTCGCACCGGCCGACGAACACGCCATGTTGGCGCAACGGCGTGCCTTGGTGCCTTCACATGCCACTTTGTCAAACGTTCGAAATGCAGCGCAGTTTCGCAGGAACACAACATATTACACCTCACCGCGGGTGGAAACTGTTGGAGCGTCACGAACTGCGCCTGAACTTCTCTATGCCTGAACAGCCGGCACGCCTCTTCACGAGCTGCGAAACTTGTTTGGCACCGGCCGGCGTGGTCAGCGTAAACTGCTTGAAATGCAGGGTAGTTCAACAAAAAACGTTGCTCACCTTGCCGTCGTTCCAAACCAGTTATTCCGCGTAACAGCCCACGAGAGATAAAAAATATGCAGTCTGTACCGCACAGGCGAGGCACACGCAGATAACCAGCCCCTTCTATCGTCTGCTTGGGCAGGCTACCGCTACAGCGAGTGCCGCCGCGCGCGCGTCCGCGCTGGTGTCACCATCCATCAATCGGCGGCAGCGCAACAAGTTGCGCGTCATTTCCTGGGGCCAGTTTTCGCCGAATTTCCGCTCTTTACCAATCTCTTTTTCTATGCCTGAGCAACGAGACGTATCAGGTGTCGAAGCGGCCCAATGCCTCTAGATCGAAAGTTATCACAGGATACGTGGGATGATGCACAAAGACGGTTTTCATCGAGATCGCATGGCACGATGGAGGCGGCACCGCAAGACAGTCCTTGTCATAAGTGACCGCACAGCCCAGCTGGACCGCGGAGCAAGCTCTGAGCCGAGCGGCCGCTGCTGCCCGAATGTGAGTGTAAGCTTGCTGACATAATGCTGCTACCTCGCTATCTTTCTTAGGATTATAAAATGTAAGCGGGTAGCATGTGTGGCGTCCAATTTGGTGCCTTTAGAGCCCTGTGCCAGTCATCGAGGGCGCTGTGCGTAGCAAAACTCGCTCAACAAACATTTTTGGCTGGCGCCGTGAAGCTTCGCTCTTCGTTAAAATGGCTTGCGTGTTGAATGTCAATACACTGCTCCCGGAGAAGAAGCGATTTGGAAACTGGTCGTTTTTGTCTCGTTTTGAATGTTAGCACAGTTAGACAGGACACGATAAAACCCTCGGTGCGGTTTCTTCCGCGATTCCTAGTCTTCGATGGTTACTTTTTGTTGAGCTACAGAAAAACAAAAACGAAGCAATATTTTCCGCTGTTTCAAGTGCTGCTATTGCTGTCTTCGAGGTGAAACCGCCAATGTCACATTTCCCGCCGCTTCTTAACACAGAAGTGCGTAACGGTTTTCGAGCTTGTAACATCAAACTGAATGCCGGAAATCTAAGCAGAGATTGTAACTGCCTCAAAAATATTTGGCAAACAGCGGATAAATGATGCACCCCGCAGATGCGTACACTGCCATCTTTCTTTACTGCTGGCACAATTGGCGAGGCAAAACGACTGTTCGAAATTTGCTCAATCACACCCAGACCAGCGAGCTTATCCAGCTCTTTCTCCACGGCTTTTAACACTAACGGAACGCTTCTAGATTTACTAAACTTTGGCTGCAGTTCCTGCTTGATAAAAACTTGAGCTTGCCGACCTTTAATTTTACCGAGCTCGTCGCTGAACAACTGCAATGACGGTCCAAGACTTCTTTCAAAGCCCGGTGGTCGTGAGCATCCACGTAATGAACGGCACTCCAAGCCTGAGCTGATAAAACCATGCAGTCCCGTTCCATGAGAGCAGGGCCCTCCTGTCGGCAAATATGCAGAGGCAGCTGTAAAGACTGGTTCTTGTGCTTCACGTTTACTGTCACCACCCCCTCCGGACGCACACACTCCCTTGTGTATACGTACGAAGCAACGCCGAAGCTGGGCGTAACTTCGCCTTCGGAAAACATGACCGGAAAAGCCGGTATGACATCACCGAAACAGCTGCTCCCGTGTTGAGTTCCATTTTAGGCGGCACTCCCTGAATACACATTGTGAAGCATATTGGCTTCTGGCGTGGTTTATTGACCGCTGCCTGTAGCAGAGGCCCGACATCATCCTTGGCCTCGAACACGCCAAAGCTTTGCCTCCGGCCGTCTTTTCGCTGTGCATTTTGTCTGCTGGCTTTCGGTGAATGCGAACAAGATGTCGGCTCGGAGCGACACAGTCTCAGGATATGCCCAACTCGGTGACATCTAAAGCACGTAGCTGTTTGGAATCGGCAAGCACGCTTGCGATGACGCAAGCCGCATCGCGTACACGGCGAACCGTCCCGTGACCAGCTCCCCTCGGCAACAAAGTTCTGAAGGTCCTCCTCGGTCTCCCTGCTAGACCAGCAGTCTGTTACGTTCTTAGAAGGCTTCTCGACTGATAGCGCGATCTCAACCGCCTTTTTGAAAGTCAGAGACGAATCCTCAACAAAAAGTCTCTTTTGGATGTCGGCCCGGGCCGAACCACACAGAAATCTGTCTCTCAGAGCTGCTTCTAAGTTCGCGCCGAAATTACATGTTTCCGCGGACTGCTTGAGGTCTGCTACGAACTTCGCAATGTTGTTTCGAGCTGCTTTTTTCGGTGAAACTTTGCTCTTTCCGCGATTACAGATGGTCTGGGCGAAAAAATGCTCTCGTAATGCTTCCTGCAGTTCTGATAAAGGCTGACAGGCTGGCGCACTCGGGGCGGTTAAACTCTTCAACAACTTTATGTTTTCGCACCCACAATACTCAGGAAAGCGCCTACTTTGTTGGCGTCTGGAATGTTATTCACTCGCAGCAATGCGTTGATCCTTTCTTCGTATGTATCCCAATCTGACTGAGATTCATCAAAAGCTTCCACTTGCCCAATTGTGGCCATCTTGGATGCTTCCCAGTCGTTCGGCTGTAGGCCGTCTTCTAAGATTGGTTGAGTCTCCGTTTTAATGGCAGCAGCAGACGTAATCATCGGTTTGCTTCGCCATCCTCGTCGCCAAGTTGTTGTAGCTTGGAACAGGAACGACACAGCAGCCGAGCAATCTTCGGCACTCCGGTTTATTGCGATCTGGCCACGCATTTCCCTGGCCAACTAATGCCCGCGAAACGCAGATTACAGCGCGCTTATATCAGGATATAAAAAGAGTAGGAAAGAGACGGCGCCCTTACGTCGACACGTTGCCATGAGCTAGCTGTTCGTTTATCGAACAAACACTACACATCCATCCCATGGAAATTGAGCAAAGAAAGTGGTGGGATACCTTGCATCGGCTGCTTGATATTAGTTTCTTTCAAAACAGAATCTGGCATTCCGCGGGCGCAAGGAAAACGAATTGGCGATGAACAAAGGGAACTTCTTGGAATTGGTTGAAATGCTTTCTAAATATGCTCCAGTGCTTAAAGAGCACATATTAAGGCTGAAAGAGACCAAAGACAAAATAAAGGGCCCGGCCGTCTCTTACCTTCCACCAGCAACACAATACAAATTCATCGGCGAGCTCGCAATGCATGTAATAGAGAAGCTTGTTTTGAAGGTGAAATCCGCGCAGTACTTCGGGGTGGTGTTTGCCAACACGCCAGACACATTTCATTATGACCAGATGGCGGAAGTGGTCGGATATACATCAAAATGGAAAATAAGGTGGTGGAGGTGAAAGAGGTATTTTTGAGGTTTATTGCACTAAAGGTAAAAAGAGCTTCTGATTCACTTCGGAAATACTACAATGCCTCGAGCTTGATGGGTCGGCATAGCGATGTGCCGTTCACAAGGCTGCAATAACGCTGCCATTATAGCTGGTACCCAAGGGGGCGTGCAAGCCATAATTAAGGAGAAAAACAAAATCGCTATCCTCAGTGGTTGCGCAGACCATCCATTCTCTTAACCTTTTTGGTAACCATTCAATTGTTCAGAATTCGTCTTGAGTGAATTTTCTTTGTCAATTAGAGGCGCTCTTTTCTTCGGTGCGTCAACTCACCGATGGGACTTGTTGATTAGCCACACTGGAGTGACTCTGAAAAGGCTGTCAGCAACACTCTGGAGCGCCCATTACGCTAAGTAAAACCAGTGAAAGAACGTTCTGACGAATTGGTAACAGCATTGTAGGCCTTATGCTAACCACAAGAAAATGCGGACCCAAGAGGTGCAGCGCAATGCCTTGCAGCAAGTATTTGTGACTTTACTTGAACCCGTTGTGTTCAGTATACTTGACGAAGTCAATGCTTCGCAATTCTATTTGCAGACAAACCGACTACCTCTTGACAAAGTAGTGGCAAAGTTAAAGGCCCTAAAGCTTTTTCTCGAAGAGGAACGCGGTCACCTTGTGGAAAATGCTGTTGAGCAGGCGCTCATAAAATGCAACGAACTTGGAATTGCAGTTGAGAGGCGTACCAGATTAAAGAAGAAGATGGCGGGTGAACAAGGAAGAAATTCAGGACTTTCGTTGCAGGAAGAAAATAAGAGGGCGATGCGGGAGTGCATTGATAGATTTTCTGCCGAGCTCTGCAGAAGATCAGAAGCGATTCGAGAAGTGGCAACTCTGGGTGGGCCTCATGAAGCAAATAGACTTCTTTATTCCACAGAGGAAAGGTTACTTTCGAAACTGACCGAATTCTATGAAGAACTTTCTGACAGCAGTCTCCTTATTGAAATTCCTAGGAGGAGGAGATGCCTCAAAGCATCCCGCATTGCCCTCAACATCGCCAACAGTTACACATCATTGGACTTCTTGACATTCATTACGGAGCGGGACGTTGTAGACTTCCTTCCGACACTGTCATTAGGACACCTTTTTCTCATCTGTGTATCTATGGCCTCGTGTGAGAGATGTTTTTCTGAGCTGAAACTAATCAAACACTACTTGAGATCTGCAATGGGACCGTGTAGACTACCAGATCTGGCATCATTATTGATTGAAAGTGAGCTGGCAAAAAGCAACAATTTTGATCAAGTGATCAGCAGTTTTGCAATCCTGAAAGCCAGGAAAAGAAACTTTTGATTTGAGTTGTTCCGATTTTCTTTTGCACTCCATGAATTTCTGGTTTTAATATAATAGTGGTTTGTTTTTTACAACTTACATAATTAAAAGTGGTTTTTAAAAGTTCAAGCATTTTGTATATCGGTTAGTTCTTTAGTTACACGCTTTGCCTGAATGTCTGCTTTTAAAATAACCGTGACATTTTTCTTATACATTACATAAAGAAAAGTGGCTTAAGTGTTCAAACGTTTTGTATATCAGTCGGTTCTTGATTGTTTAACGAATGTATTCGAGGGATACGTGCAATCCTGTTAAATTTCGTATGTGCGGCAGACAATTCTTTGCTCCTTGTCACTTTTGCAAGTGTCGTGTTTTCAGGCATTTCCATTAAAGGTCCTCATTGACGGCTTGTCTGTTTCATGACTTCATGACTTTAGTTATTTGCTGTGGGTTCCAGTTGTCCTTTGGTTATAGACTTGCCCCTCTAGTTCTCACTTGTCATACCTATGCATATTCCTGCGCGCGAGATAACGTGCATAGTCTGACATTGTTTGTGTTTTCCATTCCTTTACTCTGAGCCAGTATAACCGCGGCATAATTAGGTGCAGTTGCTTATTGCGCGTTAAAAACTGATTTCTTACGCTAAATTCGTGTGATCAGCGAAAGAAGCACTAACAATGAGGACACAGGAAGGCGCTTCTATACCAGTTCTCTTGTTTTCTTCGCTTATTCTTTTTGATAATATCTAAATATGTATGCTTAATAACATTGCTACTCCGCTATAGTCATTGTAGCATTTACCACTTGACGTCCTTGTTATATTTGCGCGCATATGGCTACGGTGATTACACACGCTTAATGTTTACACATTGCGTAGTTCATGAGGCTCCTTTGTTCTTATGGTCTCATACTCGGCAATCACCTGTCTTAAGCCGCTTGCTCAGGGAATTTCCTCGCAACTTACGCGTGCTAGCGTTTCTGCCTTTTTCGGAAATATGTGATTTTGATGTGATGCTTTGCTGAATTATCAGTCATGGCGCACGATCGCTGCAAAAAGGAAATGCCGGTGTGAGCCGATCATGTCCGTCCGATAACCATTCGTGCAGCCGGGCACACCAACATGGCACACAGCATGTCGCATGGGCCCACTGTGCGTATAATATTGACCGAAAACCACGAAATCATTACAAAAAAGCGACAAAACCACAACTCGACAGGACGGCGCGGTCACGATGACTATGATACTCCTTAGATTGCGTTGCACGTCGTTGGAAGCCTTTTCGGTGGCTTGCTGCAGCTAGAGCCTGATGCGACTGCAGACACCACCGACTCGCGCGCACGGTGCTGTCTGTGCAGCGCATTGCAGTGCAGTTTGAAAACAAACATGGTCTGGTAACATTGGATTTTCACCTGCCTTCCACCAATAGGATAACGACGCAAGCTTCGCATGCTCTGATGATACTGTATCGAAACACAATGACGCGCGCCTTGTGTGCGGTGGTAGTTCCGTGCATTGAAGAAGGAGACGTGATAGCCTGAAGGGTAAAATTTAACATAAATGGTTAGCGATGGGCCGAAAGATAATTTAAACTGAGGAGTAGAACCAATTCAAAATAGTAGAGAGTTTTCGCATGTTCCGCTCGCATATTTTAGAATCAAAATACTTGAAACATGAAACATGAAAAACTAGTTAGAAACAAAAAAAAAATGCCGCATGCTACTTTTCGACTTTTCCTCACAAAACCATTTTCTCAACCTGTCCTGAAAATACGGAAGCGCCAGGTGAAAAGAGAGAACAGCGGCGCTAATGTTTCTTATGCCTCTTGCTTTTGGTCTGAATTTAGCTTCGGCTATGATGACTTTAAGGCGTTATCAAAAGCTCCCAAATTTCGCTCCT
>JAJIZL010059769.1:0-14825 GCA_023969395.1 Amblyomma maculatum
ATTGATTGATTGATTGATTGATTGATTGATTGATTGATTGATTGATTATAGGTTGGCATGAAAATTACTGTGCCGAAAATTTAGATATTCTTGAAGTGTCAAGAATAGAAGAGTCAAGAAGCAGTTCAAGAGATATAATGACGCGATGGAAGCTGTCACGGAATACATCCACTTAAGACAGGTTGTGGCCGCAATTATAGCATACAATGGGGAAACACCTGAAAGTATAAGAACGAAATCGGCCACATTTTGCATGTACTCTGATATTTTGCACTTCATTTTGAGCAGTATCCCTCGAGAGAGAATTATTCTTACATTACCTACACTCACGTGCTAGGAAAGAACGTAGAGGCTGACGAAAAGATTTCAATTTAAACTGCGAAGAAAGTCAATAAGCAGTGCTGACAAAATTAGAGGCGAACGAACAGCAAGTAAATGGGACAGCGCAGGTAAGGCAACAATTCTGAGTCAACAATAGACCCAATGAAAATCATGAAGAAATATTGGCGTTCCGGGGATGCAATTCGAAGGCCAGCTAACCGTCGGCCGTTAAAGATAACGGGCTGTTCTCAAAGGGAAAGCAATCGCAGCAAGGTGGCAAATGTTACGGAGGTGGAAGAGATTTTTTGTGAGGTTAAAATGGATGCAGCTCACACAGACTGTCGCAATCCGACATATACCTCCGACGGTTTTATCCTACAGTGGGCCTAGTCAAGACGACGACAATAAGGATGATGATGGCCTGAAAGTTTGCATTTTACCATCTCACCTATGAAGTCTGATCAGAAGCCTGGGTAAAGCACCACCCAGCTATAGAAAAATAAGTTTCCTTTCAGAAGAGCAATTAATAAATCCATTGCTAGTTCTCCAGAGGCGAAACTCTCAAGGGTTGTTCCTGGTTAGTCAATTCTCCTGTAATAATGCAAAACAAAATAAAGAATGTTATAGTGATGGTCTTGAGCCCCGCCGCTTCAGAACCTCATATGGAATCGCAGCTGCTGCTGGCAATTCATAAACACTTCTCTCATCTCATCACTACCATGCAGTCTTCTGGCAATCCACAAGAATGCTGCCTAGGCAGTGCTGTTCATTATCATCACGACTGTGCTACCACTAACTTTAATCGGCAACATCAGCAACTCATTATTTCACCAAATTTACATTCGTTTCGAATCTTGAATCGCTTCCAAGTTTTTATACTAAGACTTCGTCTGAAGGCAAGAAAGGGCCGCGTCACTAAGGAGAAAAAATATGTTCCTCTTTTTAAGTTACATAAGTAGGCTAGTTGGTGAGACATTGGAAAACTAAACACCACAAGAGAAGAAGCAGAGCGAAGAGCGACAACACAGGAACACAATATTAATGAATTTCCCACGGCATGTCTGTAGGGCATCGTCGTTGTTCTAGTGGTCGGAAAGGTGGGAGCGCATGCGGAATCATTAGTGGCTCTTTGCTCTTCTATCATCAGTTGCACACAAACGAGGCTGGAGAAGCTAGCCTTGCGCAGAGCCATTAGTTATACATCTCCGCAGTCTCTATTTTATTTTCTTTCAGCACAATGCCTAATGAGCACATGGCAAGTTTACCACTGGACGTGGTTGCAGCCAGGTGTTCGAAAGGCTGTGACTTTCTTTCAGTGAAAAGAAATAATTAATTGAACATAGATAATGAAGCATTCATCTATTTAGCCTCAAGCATGAAAAAAGAGTCAACATTTGCGCACTTTAAATGCATTTTTGCTGTAAGTTCTGATACGCTCGGCAACTCCGGACAGTTCTGAAATACATGATTTCTTTTATAGTCGCGCAAAAATGCATAATTTCTTACTATTTTATTGCGTTTAGGTCTTGTTATTGTGTGATTATTAATTTAAGGCTCTAATAACGTTTGATGCAGTGTCGCGCATAGCAAGAGGTCTAGGCTACTGATGCAACGCGACTGCTAATGGTAACAAAATGGCATCGAGGAATATCACATAGTATAATATTTGTTTCTTTAAAATAATCCTCGATTAAGTGAGCACATGCTTCAGTGCGTAGTATGATAATGAATCGCCATGAAATGGATCATATAATCGGGTCGCTGATTTCACTAGTGAATGTGTATCTGGAGAAGATAATCAAGGGGCGCGATCTTCCAGAAAAAAACAAACGGCAAAAGCAAACTTTGGCCCCGCGGATCTATCACCGCTTAACAACGCCGGATTATTAGAACACACCGTTCAGCATACGGAATGAAGTTCAGGTATTGGGAACAGAGGGAACCCTAGCGAGAAGAACCAGAAGCAATGGAAAACACACCGCTCATCTCGAAACGCCTGCGGCCATAGTAGCGAATATTCCCAACAGAGGGATGAAGCGAAGCCCATTAAACTGGGATGAGGAGAACCTTCGGCAGTATGCTCCACTACAGCAGAACATGTGGCCTCTACGGACAATTTCAAAAAGCAGCGAAAAAAAAAAACAAAACATTTGAATCGCTACACAGTATGAAAGAAAACAAAATCAAGTTGTGCCCCTGAGCATCACCTCAGCGAATAAATCCGAGCTGGATATTGCACGAACGTACCTCCGTATCACCCTTCATGATGGTCGTTGATGTCGCTTCGTCGAATCGAGCCCCGGGCGGTCCCTTACAGCGTGAACTTTCGTTCCGCAGCAATATTTATATTTGCTTGCCACACACTTTCTCCACTCTATGCACTATATTAAGGGTATAAAATATCACTGCGGCTTAGAATTTTTTTTTTGTGCTGGGAACACTTTCACTCGGTATTTTCCTTGTAACTGCATCTACTTCCTGCCGGTATTATTTTGGACTAATATTAGGCATATATCCGTGAGAATGGCATTACATTCAGTCTTTTCTGCACGGTTATAACAGAGAAACATGGTTTTGTTTTCAAGACAACATTTTTTTTATTACTTTGGAGGTAAACATGGACAATCCCGATGGCAGAGACACCGTCACTCACACACTGACTCACTTTGAGAATAATACACAAGTAAGCCATATAGAGCCCAACCAAGCATACGAGGAAATAGTATATGAGTGCATATATTTCGTTTCTGTCCGCCCATCAGTGCAGATGTAGACTTCAGAAGCATGATTGTTTGTAAGCTGGTACAGGCAAAAGCCGTGCAATACGAAGCTATGCGAGATTTCCAAATATTTATGGCAACCAAATGTAGCATCGTTGCCCCCAAAGAATAAAAAGCATAAGATTATTCAGCGGAGCATGCAAGTTCGAGAAAAATTGCTGACGTTGATGGCATCGTTAGGAGCAGTGTATGGATATCATCCATTCTTCGATGACATTCGCGTTTCGTGAAGTTCCTGATAGATCGCACATGCGATATAAACGTGCTGCTGTAACTTCATTGCTCTATTACTCGTAATATGCTATTTTTAAGCTTTATTTTTACGCCGTGCCGGCTTCCAACACAAGCTTAGGACTCTTGCTTAGATCTAAGAAACCGGCGCTGGAAACTCAGAATAACGTTTTAGTAGACGCGTAACTCTGTTCCACTATTGAAATTTAGGAGGCCGCTCTTATCGATGGGCTATCTGAAGCATTGGTGGAAGGAACAAACTGAAAGCACTTTTCCGCTTTTTACTCGAGGTTTCTGAGGAATATTTCGCGGTTGTGCTAGGCCCAGTTGAGCATATCTATCCTCTTTGATGAATTGCGTGAAATATGCCCTCACAGGATGTACCCTTCTATTTTGTAATCACTCGTTTTGTTATTTTTATCCTGTTTATTGCTGTGAAAATGTCCATCCGTAAATATTAGCATCCTTTTTGTCAAGCGAGTGTATCATGTTTTCTGTTTCTCAATGTGTTTGCAAGATGTTAAAATTTAGTGATATTTTTTTTGGCGATAAGTGACGCTACAGGCAATTTCCTATCTTTAATTATTCTGTTCGGTTCTTTGTCTATTTTTTTTTGTTTGAATGTGGTGAGGTATCATATATGCAGGAATACCTGAGCAAAGTTTCCCTATTTTGTAATGTTCCCTTTACCGGAAATTTCCACGAAATTCAACTTCTCTGATACATTTGCTGGCTACCATAGCACGGAGAAGTTTTTGAAGCATTGCTTTGAGTACTTTTGCATGATGGCGAGTGCAAGGGCACGCAGCTAGAATATGTTGCGAGAAAAGAAATGACAGACAAGAATTTCAACAGTTATGTTCCATGAATAAATAAAGAAATCATTTCATCACAATTCTATGGCAGGCTGACGACACTTTCAAGGGTTAGACCCAAGCTAACCGCACTATATTGCGACGCCTGTCAATAAAATGAAACATTTTGTGTAATTGCATGCCTATAATATGTAAACCAAGTCACTAATCCTTTTCATGTGAGAATCAGACGATCGTGCAGGGGTATATGACGAAGCTATACGTAGCGGAACTGGCTAATTTCGATTTATAACTAAGCGCTCTACTGTAATAATACAACATTCGTATAATACTGTTAAAAGTGCTGAAGATGTATATAGGTAGCCACTGCGTTCGCAACTAAAGGGAGAATCCAGTGAAACAAAAAACGAATGAGTGAAAGGTATCCTGTCAGTGAAGACCTGATATTTATTTGCCGTTTGTTTCCAATAGTCTTGGTAAAAAGCCTTTGTCGAAGTCGTTTTCCTTCGGCTCATATATTTCGAACATTTTAATGACTGCCTTCTTTCTATGGTCTGATTTTATTAATGCAATCTTAAGAATGTGAGCCAGGCATAACAAGTGATCATTGCGACTTGAGATTCCAACGGAATATTAAGTGCCAGGTGATATAAAACTACAACGTCGTGAAGTTTATCCATTTTTCTTAGTAAAGAACATGTAGTTTGGGTCTTTATAATGCTTCTTTTTTTTTTTTTTTTGGTGGGCAGGACAGAAGAAATTGTAGTCCACAGAAACGCTGTAAAAAACTTTTCCAACCCTATGCATACAATTCGATTATGCACACTGCGAACTACAGGTTGATGCTGTTTCTAAATGAATTGCTGCGCCGCAATCACAATGACAACTACGCTTAAGCTACACTTAAGCTCCGCCTGTAAGGGTATGACCCGACAGCGTGGGCCACCAGCCCACTTATAAAGCCCCTTTTTAACTGAGCCGTGGCAATGTGAACGTAGTTGCGTGGCCTAGGGGCAAGTGAATGGAAGGGTCCTGGCAGGCTTTTTCTGATATCCCCCTCCCATATGAAGGAAAGGCCCTGCGTTCAGTTAATGCTTGACCTTGTCAGCCCCCAGATACCGCCTGCCAGCGATATGCTCGTTATAGGGAACCTGCCCCGCATAGTTAGCGCTGCAATTGTCCCGCAGCGTTACTCAAAAATGCTGCTGTTAGCCGCTTGGTTCGCGATAAACGACCGAGCACATTCAGCACCATTATAGATACGCGTGTGACAGATAACGGCCTTGCCCAGGCGCTCTCAACGTAGCCCAGTTATCCGACACAGGCCATTCAAAGCTTTGACAGAGCGTGCTATATGATTTCAGTAAGCTCATGCAGGTGGCGTGAAAACGACCTAAAAAGCCGCCTCAGAAGTATTTGCTCTTCTCGCTAGGATATGTGTTACGGCGCGGCGATCGACTCAGTAAACTTCACTGCAGGTTGCCTATGTTTTGGTCACAGCGCCAACACCGGTGAACGGTAATCTAAAGTCGCGTTAAAATGGACGTACACGCCGGCAGCCTACTTCCAGAATCGGTAGGGGAGACCAACAGCGTTATGTGTATTTTTAGTCCTATCTTGCGCGTCAAAAACCTTTCACGACAAATATTCCAATAGAAATACGCAATTTATTAATGAAGGTGAGCATCAACTCGACCGCGAAGTTGCCTTAAGAGGCAGCGAGGTCTACCTATCAGAGTAGGGTCCCTTCGTTTGCTTCCCGCCACTGCGGTCTGAGGTTTAGCTGCAACCGAGGAACAGAAGGTTTCTCTCTCCACAAGTAAAAACGCGTTTCATTACTATTCGACTGGTGGCGATTTTGCTTTCGTTTAAGCAGACGATTTGAAACAAAATGCGGTAAACTCAGAGGATCTTACTCCCACGCCCTCTCTCTCTCGTTTTCCCATACACACACGCGCACACACACAGGCACACACATATACGCACGCGCACAAACACACGCGCACAAACAAAAGACCCCAGCCGCCGCTTCGAGGTGCCCGTGGAGCAGGGGTTTCAGACATCACTGTTTCATCGTTTACAAGTTCTAGCTAAATGCCGCAACATTGTGAATTCTATACCAAGGACTCAATTGGCTTGTTTTTTTTTTGTTTTTTTTGTTGATGGGTCTCTCAAGCCACATATTGCAAAATGAACATCTCAAGAAAACTCAGTAATGAAGTATGAGGTTCAAGAAAGGAACAAGGTATCTTCTTATTCTCTCAAATGCAACTTTCTTATGCACTAGATAATATCTTGTTCTGTTCTGTCGCTGCCTGGCCCGACGCGCAGTCTTTGTCAAAAAACAAAAAGCAATAGAGGCCTCCTCTTCTCATTTCTAATAGAACTAAGGCAAACAAGTGATTAAAGCGTGTAGTTTTGATGCATTCTTTTGAACCTAATTTATGTCACTAATTCTGTACCACGCGGGAATGGATCAAAATGAACCGTTTAACACACTTTTGTTGCTCTTTCTTTGTAGCCTTCACTAACTCGTTTTCTGCATCTTTTTTCCTCCCCATTGCGCGTAGTTAACTGTGTTCTAGCAGGTCGAAGAGAGTCAGTGGTAACGATGAAGGTATCACGTGGTTTAACATGGGAGAAAGGGCATCTTACTTGGTACAATGCCGCTCTTTCCCTTTCTGCACTTTAGAGATCTGTATATCGCTTGGTAGTAATTAATGTGTTGCCTATGTCACTTCTGAGCTGCTTGTTGATTGTTTCGGATGGTCATCGCGGTCGGGCTACTAAAGATAGCGTTCGTCTGAAGTGTTGCCTGGACAAAAGAGACCACAAGGTCGCTGTTTCTTCGTATTTACATTTTAGAAACCTCTGAAGCACTTTATCTTCGGTGTTCCACCTCGAAAAAAACACAGATGCACGATTCGGATAGACATTTTGCACGAGAGGCGAGTTTATCGCCTACATGGAAAGTAATAGGGAAGCGTAGGACCAGAAATGGCTGTGCTCCCTTGTGTTCGCGTTCTTATGTCACGTCTGTGAATTCCTGCATCTCTTTCCAGGGGACGAAGAGTGCAGTGAACCATTATCATTAGTGTGTGTGGGTGGCTCAGTTCAGCGCACTGAAGAGAGCCTTCTTTGTTGCCCGTCTGGCCCGATGAGCTCCAGTATCTGAACATAGTTTCTTCCGACATCCTGCGTAATTTTAGCAATGCGCGTTCCCCAACTTTTTAATTTTTAGACGCTAGACAGTACTGATATTCACCCCTGATTTTGACAGACATTGCTTGCGTACCGATGATTACGCAAGGAATACTGCTCAAAATGTCTGCGTTGGTGAACTGACTCGTTCAGAATTCGGCAGGCAGAATTCAGCCGGCCAGTGTTCTGCAATAATACTTATTTCCACCCATGAACCGTACACTACGTCCCATAAAGTTTACACTAGTATCCTACCAATACAATAGTATTCTTACGTTTTGTTTCCATTGAACGTCATATATTTAATTAAGGTTGCTGGCATTCAGTCTTATTTCCGGATATTTACGATAAAGAAAGGAACGTAAAAGTAGGCTTGATTACCATATAAAATGTTTGTGCCTCAAGGGCAAACTAGGGTCATTACATGAGTGGTGAATAACACATCATTAATCAATTAGTTTAATGACTAATGATCTGAAGAATTCAGGGTCAAGACAGTCAAAAGCTTTAGCGGGGAAATGTTCCAGCCTACTGCTGCTGTTTTGGTGAAGAATGATTTCAGGAGCGCCGAAATAGATGCTTGAGGTGTATTGGCAGTTTTCCGATCGATGGTTTAAAACGAAAGGCAATGGGCATGGTGGTAATAAATTGAATCAAGAGGGAATAGCAACACCTGTGGAAACGACAGCCTGGCACTTTTTCGAATGGATTCAAGGCGGGAGAGGTCAACATTTGTTTTCATTGATCTTACAGTGATCTTACGCTCTGACCTATGTTTCGTTGGGAATTAGTGAATAACGACTGCGAAAGTGTTATATTATTTTGAACAGTATGTATCTACCTCACGAACAAAATAACTTTGGAGGTAACATTCCCACAATAATTTTTGTGCATCTTAAACCCACTACATGTCATTCCAGGATTGATTCAATTCTTATAGTTATGACATATTTGTTGACTTTAATAAGTTTGAAGACAAACATGCGGCTCCTCTGAACCTTGTCTGTGATGTAATGAATTAGATGTCTTGAAAAACCCTCCGTTTCCTTCCGCACCATCAGCTAAGCCCTCTGCAGGTCCCTCGTGCGCCTAGACATGTTTGCCTTACCAGACCCAAACCGGCTATATAGGCCATCCTACCAGATTGCCTTCATGGCGCTTCGACGAACACGACAAGCTTTTCCTATAACGTCCTAACGTCCTATACACGTGCCTGCTTTTCTGGAGCGCTGCTAGCAGTGCATATCTGCAGCTTCAACACTGTTTTTTTTTTTTTTCTATGAGCATGTCGTGTGTTTTAGCAGGAATCCTGACTGCGTGCCCGAGCTTGTTAGTGGAATGGCGAGGAGCGCACGTGCCCTTTACGTCTATCAGCGCTGTGCTGCTCTTCGAGACAATGCGCTGTGCGCTCAGCTAATGAATCGTTAATGAGTTGGTCCGAAGTGCAAAACTAGCAGTGACAGGATTGGGAACAGCATAATGAGTGCAAGCCTAACTATCGGACTTGTGACGAAACAAGGAAAGCAAATAAAGCTCCCTCTTTTCTGCTCGTCGTTTCGCGCTTTGCCTTTTTCCGGACATTTGACCGCTGCGGAAACACTGTGCGCGCCATGGTATAAGTGGCAGCTGGGAGCAGGACTGAAAAGAGCTGCACGAAGTGATAAATCTTGAATTTAGGCGGGGAATAAAAGCCTTCAAAAATATTTTAATTCGTATTCCAGCTTAAAACCCCCTTCACTAAACACTTAATCTTTCTTAAGGGTTTCCCAGTCGGAAAAAAATACAGAAAATTTTCTGATGTTACGACAGAATTTCTGTGCGGTTTTTGACGGGAAACCTGTTTTGACAACAGAACATTCTGTCGTAACTTCAGAAATTCCGGTAGTTACAACAGAAAAGTGCTACAGAACTACAGACAACAGAAATATACTACAGAAAAACTACAGAACTACAGAAAAATCTGATGGTTACGACAGAACTACAGGATATTTTGCCGTATTTTCGACACAGTTCAGTAGTTTTTTTCGACTGGGATAGTATACTCAAAAATACAAATCTGCAGTTGTTTATTGGTATTTATGGCGAAATTGGTATCAAGATGGCGTCTCATTAAAATATGATATTTGGTACCACGCGCTTTGTAATTCAAAGTTTCCCTGTCTACTGCAACCATAAGACACTGCTGTTTTTCTGCCAGTCTAAATGCTTCGAAGCGAATTCAATATACCACTCTGCTGTTTATTGTTTACTAACTGTCGTGTCTTTTGGATCTACTCATCTTTAGCTCTAAACTCCTCCTGAGCCCCACGTTTAGGAATGCGCATGCTGAATAAGAATAGTTCGAGGAGGAGTTTACCCTCATTGGTGGCTAAAACTATGCGTTTGAAGTTAATGCAATGAGCACAGGAAAGCCGGCCCAGAGGACAAACACAACTACTATTCTTTTTCATTTTATGTCACGAAAAGCAGCTATAAGTGGATTTACTCTTCCAGCACTTATAGAAGTGCTTTCAGAACTTGCCATCTGAAAGTGCCATCTGAAGTGCCATCACGCCAATATCTCATGAGTGAATTATTAGAACTGTGTTGCAAGTAGGAAATAGTCATTGCTTGATATGCAGTACCCGAATCAGTGTCCCAAACTTTAATAGTTCTTCAGTGTAAAGCCTCTAGACTGTATTTTATTAGGTACTCCCAAAATGTTGTACAAACAAACAAGACCCTTCAGAAATCCTATACAAGCCAAATGCGAATAAATAGGCACGAATGTGAAGGCCTGGTTTCTGTGTTATTCTACCTAAACAATAGCCTTTTTTCTGTCCATAACATTCTCATATACCCCCCCCCCCCAACCCCCCCCCCCGACAAAAAAAAAACACAGAAGAAGAAAACAAGTGTTTCGTATCTTTTGCAAGTAAGATAAGCCCGTAGCCAAGACACTAGGGAACTCTGGAATGGATGACAAAGCGCGTTGCTAATAATATGAATAGTTGTACTGATCACCCGCTGTCTGCGTGCAAATGTTGAGAGAGAGTTTGGCGCAATCGTTACGAGCTAGGAAGAGCGTGCTCTGGTGTGGATGACGGCAATCAGTGTACGTCGGCCGTGATCCACTCGATAACAAACGAATGTCGAAAGCCTCTCGGTTAAAGTAGCTAAAATGCCAACCTTTGGAATGCAAATTTCTTCACTAGCCAGCTGAAGAAAAATCGAGGGGAAAATAACATGCAAAATAAAATGGTATTTCGGATCTTCGTTTTCTCAACAAAATGGATTTCCCTTCTGTTTCTTAGGAAAGCGCATTTATTTTTTATTTTCCTTTCTTATCACGGAGACAACAGAAATATAAAATTACCCTGATTGCCAGTTGTTCACTATTAATGTCTTTTCATACTCCCTCATCCTCTATGTCACAACGTCGTATGAAAAGAAAATATGTAAAGCAGCTGTATGCTGAACCAATCAGTAGGAAAATTCGAATGTAAATTCTGTTTACTTCAATTAAGATCAGCGTAGGTGTCCATATTGGCATTTATTCATTCAGGTTAGAAAAAAAAAGCTGAAAGCTTAAACGAAATAGCGCGCGTTTTCTCAAAACCTCGACCCTGATAATATTGATCCCACGAATATGAAAACACTCTAAACGAACTCACCTTCATAGACAAAAAATTAACCTATCAGATCTTAAAGCCAGAGTTATTTCCTTACAGGCGAAGTCACCAGTGGCGGAGCCCGAGATCAATACCGGCAACTTCAATTACAGAAATGACATCTTAAACCGCTTCAAGCTATTGGGAAGGCTAAACAATTGCGTTCGATGCCAGTAGGTTCCCAATCAGGCGAGGCGAACTTCATACCCACAGACGGCACCAAGTAAAGGGAAAGATTATGTTCTTAAATATCTTTTTTGTCCTTGGATTCAGCCATCTCGTCACCCTTTGCTATACGCTTGTTGTTAGTTATAAAGTTTTCTGCTTAACCAAGTCTGTGCGTTCAGGGTTTGTGCGAGCGTGCTTATGACTAGTGGACAAGCTAAGCCAATTTTGTTCATTCCACAAATATATTTGTCACATCATCAAACTGTGCATTAACCCACCTTAACCGTGGTGGATGCTCCCTGGCTTTGTCAACAGCCCCAAACACCGTCCGCAGCCTCATCTAAGAGCCAGTTTTTACACGTGTGGACTGAACAGCTGGTACTATGACTCACTGTGGAATGCGCTGTAGATAAATCAGTATAAGCGGCGGGCATTGCCCAGACCTCGATAGGCACCTTGAGGTCTGCTTTCCTTCCTTGAATCTAGTCTCCCGATTACGTTTACTAAAGTCCGGTCGTTGTTTGTCGTTGGTTCCTTTCTATCATTTGACGTCACATTATGTTAAGAAACCACATTATATTCCAATTATTGTTTCTGTTTAAAACATTTAACTCGCTTAAATTGTGTGTAACTTTCGTGCCTCCTAGTTTGCAATCTGACACCTCCTAAAATTGTTCCTATTTGCGCTCCTCATTCTCAGAGAAATTTCGCATGTATTCTTGGTACATGAATATTGCAGAGCCTTTCGGGAGTAATTTATTCATTTCCAGTCACTCGGCATTGACAGCTCCTATTCTCCACCTTTACGTTAAAAAAACGTGCAAGAATGTTAACAGAGCCTGTTATCTGCTGCTCAATTGTTTCAGTGGGAAGACTGTATCGAGAAACATGGAAAACGGCTTGCGTAAAATTGTGCAAACGTATTTCACTAATATCTCTTTTTCAACACACTGGTATTGAAAGCAAGATATTTTTAACACAAGGACACTCCGCCCACATGAACCTCCCTAATGTAAGTATTGTAAAAAGAATGTTATTTCGATGCTCAGGTACTTCTTCAACATTCATTGTAATAGTTCTGAGATTCTAGTTGTTCACAAAATATCCTAAAGCATATTCTTTCACAATGAACAGCATGACAAGCCCCATTAAACTTCAGAGTAGTACACCCACTACCAAAAAACTCTGTAACAGCATATTATCACAGAGCATTCTCTTTGGTACTGTAAATTTTATCAGCTTGAAGTTCGGTGTTTGCGAAAACGAACAGGTAGAATGTATATGCATTTTACAACCACCGCCTACTAAATTCAGGAGGGCGTGGTACACTGAAACTGTTTTAATACAAACTATTCCACTAAAAACACAGAACATTGTAGTTCAATAGCACTTCCGAACTTTTATCCCACTTTCAACGCACGGAGCTTGCACTCACATAAGAGGGCAGCAGTAATATTGTGAACGGCAAGGATAAGAATGTTGGAATGTTTAAGAACTTCAGTCACCTGCCAGTTAGGTAGTTGCTTTGGGCAACGGGAATTTGTGTATTTGAAGTGATTCTGTGCCCGAACAAAACTGAACAGCAAAAAATACGCCGCTTCAAAGGTAACAAATGTATCGATGTTACTATAGTATGTGTCTTAAAATAGGCTATTCTTAACTCAAGATCATGCGATTATCATTTTTTGAAGCAAACAAGATCATGATGTAAGTAAGCGAAAATTATCGACCAATGTTTTGAATTTTTTCTTTCTATTTTCTCCGTATGTTGGTCATTTGTCATGTTGTATTGCGATATTAAGGATTACCTGGCTTCATTTTATTTATGGGGTTTAACGTCCCAAAGCGACTCAGGCTATGAGAGACACTGTGGTGGAGGGCTCCGGAGTCATCGACCACCTGCGGTTCTTTATTGTTAACTGTCATCGCAAAGCAAACGCGCCTTGCTTTTCGCCTCTATTGAAAAGTGGCCACTATTTGATCTCGCATTCTTGGGTACAGGCGTCGTGCCCCTTAAGGGCACACCACCACGGCGGAAAACTCAGGAATGACTACTGGGGAATAATAATACAAGGTGTGTGACAAGTCAAAAGGATTTTTTGGAGCATATAGGAGCGAAATTGTTGTCTAAGACTTTGGAGGGACTTTTTCGATCGTGTTGACCTTCACTGAATGGAGAAGGCTGACGGAATAGATAGCAGAAGCATGCAAACAGAACTTCAGGAGCAGAGAAAATCGCGAGCCGAACTGTAGAAGCAACACGAGCTTTACTACGAGGTGGAAATAAAAAAGTGTATAAAAAGAGTTCACTGCGTCGCACGAAGGCTTTAATAGAAACCGTGGTCGCCGAGGCAAGCTGTCCCTGGTGTCCCTTTGTTTTGTGACAAATGATATACCTGCTTGAGGACACATGTTAATGCCAGTTTTCTCCCTCACTATCATTTTTCACTGACAATGAAGGAATCGCAATAGTTATTTCAGAGTTGTAGGTACTTACTCTAAGAGTATAAGAAGGAATGTCCAATAAAGAACTTTGGTCAAATGGCGAGAAGGTAGGCAATTTCCAGAGCGGTCATTTCACGCTGTTGCAATTGTCGCAGAGAAAAATGGCCGCGAGAACTTCGAGCCAATCCTAAAGAGGCCTGTTGTTTCTGTTGTTGCGGACGACTCCGATCACCAAGTCCAGGCCGCAGGGCAACAGCGTCGGATGACATTTAGTCTTCAGGAAAACCAAACGCGCGAGGCAGTTATATACTCAAATCACGGTATTCGTGCATAGTGAACAATATGGTTCTATTATGCATTCGCACTATAGACGCGGCGGAGTGGCGGAGTGTTAGCTTCGTTTCTTTCTCCACCTTTTGAACTGTAATATCCCATTAACGTCGAAGGCAGGTTATCAATAGCTTTCGATTACTAGCAACCAAGCGGGAAGGAAGTGGTCGACAACATTGAAGTGGAGATGTTAATTGTGTTTTAAAATAAGGCCAAACAAAATATTTCGACGGCCTGAACAACTGTTCAGGACACGTTTAACATACTAAGCGGACGAAGCGTATGCGATGGTTACCTTATAGTAGATAACCTTCTAACAATATGGACATGATCTGCTTTAATAGCGTGCTCCAAAATAGGTGTTCGCAATGCTTTTTGCATCTACCTTTCGCCGATGCAAGAATTGAATCGAGAAACTGGACCATTTAGGAATGTATTATTATAGCAATATATTTATGGTAACGTGTCCTAAAATCTGTTAAGACAACGCTAGTTCAAATCGACTTGTGTTTTGCCAACTATTCTGCTCCTAAGTGCGTCATTTCTGCTCGCGAACACACGATCGATTTTGCTTTCTCGAAGAGCGTATAGATTACCCATTTTTCGCTCACCTCAGAATCGGTAGCCACTTCGTATTGAACGCCACTGATATTTTTCTTGGTAGCAAGTTCTGCATTTATTGAACAGGCTACGTTTTGATGGAGGTGAAACGACGAGGCATTCGTGTGCTGTGCGATGTCAGCGCACATTAAAGATCCCCAGGTGGTCGAAATTACTCCATAGCCCTCCACTACGGCTCCTCTTTCTTTCTATCACTTTCACTCCCACCTTTCTCCCTTCCATTACGGCGCTGTTCAGGTGTCCACAGAAACAAGTGTGATAGA
>JAJIZL010059770.1:0-19054 GCA_023969395.1 Amblyomma maculatum
ACGCCCATACGACCGCCCAAGTGACCCGTTTGTCATGCAGCGTTGCGGGACGCGTAATTCTTGAGAAGCTCCACATGCACCCCACTGAGAGGTGTGGGCAACATCTCATTTATCGAGTGAGATTACTAGTAAACTAGTTGTTAAGCCAATAGGTTTGGTTTGTGGGATGTAACCTCCCAAGGCAACTTAGGCTAAAGCCAATAGCCAAAAACATGCTACCAGACAGACATGATGCCCACAGGAAGACAAGGGCAATGACTTGAGAAACAGTACGAGAACGATCTACAAGCTGTATACGTGGATGCAGCTCAACACATCAAGAACGGAGCATACGAGGCATGTATGGCCACTCCAAAGTCAGCTTTCATTAACGCCATAACGTTTCATGCTAGCTCCATATGAGAGGCAGAGGAAGTAGCTATCACTTTGGCCATCGCGGATCCCCACACCAAAACTATTCTAAGCGACTGAAAGAGTGCCGTTCAAAAATTCGCACAAAAATTCTGTAAGTGCACTCGAGACGCGAATTCTGCGCAACCGATCTCTCAATCACAACATCACTCTCGTATGAATTCTGGCTCACGCGGGTAACTCCGGAAACGAAGGGGTCGACCGTCTAGGCCGAGCCTTAACCAACCGGGAGAGCGGAGATCTATCGGGAAGGGACGTGCCTGTCGAGGTGCCGCGCACATACGCTGAGATAAGCTTTTATATGCACGAAAACCCCCCTGCCCCGATCTGGACCGGGCGAAAGCTACGCCACTAGGACGCCTACAAACAAAGGCCATTCTTAGCTCCTACCGATTACCTTTAATTACGAACGGAGAATACAACCCTGCATGCCGGCACTGCGGTGAAGGGACGCAGGCCACCCAAGATCACATACTATGGGAATGAGCCAGGAATTGGAAGACACTCTTTCCAGCTCTCTCAGCGGAGGAGTGGAACAAGCTGTTAGCCAGTCCAAGAACAAGTACGAAACTGGCCCTCGTCACGCGAGCTCAAGAGGTCGTCCCCGACTGGAGGCCACCCTGGAATCGCCCCAGCCCTAAATAATTCCCTGCATTTTGTGGCAATGAAAGCTATTACCACCACATGACCTAATGAACTTTGGCGTCCACGATTCCGTTGTGTCCACTCGAAGTATGCTGGGCCTCCCATTCCCGATACGGCAGTTTGGCCGGCTTTGGTATAAGTATATTATTTGCAGCCTTCCACTGGTCTGGAAGCTGCCCTCTGTCCCAAACACTTTGAATGTGCTCTGTTAGGTATCCCGTGGCGGATTCAGTTTTGAGGCAGACAATCTGTGCCCCCACCTCCTACCTGCGTGATAAAAACTTCTAGGGCATCGATATCTGTCACATTTTGTAGCGAGAGCAACATTACGCCAGGCTTTCGAGCCATCAGCGGAGCTGTGCTGTGACCTTAAGCAGCAAGGGATCACGTCGAGCGAAGGAGCTGATGACATCATCCGTGATGTCACACCTTAACTAGTACAAGTAATAGTTACGAATAACGACTAACTAGTCACTAACTAGTAGTAAGTAATGATTACCTAGTATTAATTAGTCATTAGTCATTACTTTATCACGAATATTACATGACTGTGACATCACATTATGCGTCATATGCCCAGACGTCATCTGCCGGATGTGACCTCATCATGACGTCCCATCTGGTCTATGTTTAATAATCGGAAATGTCCTCATGATGACGTCACCCGGTATTCACGCTTATACGAAGCTGACTTCGCTAGGCTTCCGACCCAGGCGTCCGCGCGGAACCTTTCGTTTGGTGCTTCCTCGGACGCCGCACCACACAGCACACGTAAGCAGACGTAGTACAGTAGGCATCAGCGTCGTTTCAAATTGGTTTAAAGGAAAGAAAAAGTTTAGTATCTGCCCAAAATTTCGCTAGCAGCCAACATTATCTAATAGCCAAGTCACTAATAGCCAGCAGTTCCAACTGGGGGGTCTCGCACTGCGCATGCAAGGCCTCCATGCGCGCGGCGCCTTTCTTATATAAATGTGAAATCATAAACTATACTATGTGCAAAAGCTGTCTTTACTTTGAAACGAAACCGAAGCCCTTACCGAATACCTTAACCTTAAACCGAATAGCACTTATTCTTTGAATCCGCTTTCTAGTTTTGTTTGTCCCAGGCGCTACCATGACCTCTATAATTTCCGTATGCCGCAAGGGGAATTTTTTGAAGTAGCAGAAACGCGCGTATAGCTATACGCAACATGCGCTAATGCCTTAAACATGTCGCATGCATTAAAATTAGGAGCAGCTGACAAAAAATTACCTAGATCACATTTGACCACAGCCCAGTAGGGTTTTGTTGAGTTGCTAAATATGTTTTCTCATGCGATTCCTTCTCAGAGAAAAAACTTCTTTAATGAGCATCAGTATTTCATTACCTTTCAAATCAACCTATGCACCGCTAAATAGCGCTGCGTAGCTGAAATGTTTGCCAGAAACATATATGTCGTTAGTGAAACAACGTAACCTAACCGAGGCCAGATTAAATTGTTAATACTTAGCCGAATGGAATCGAGTCTTACAGTGACGGCAGTGATATTGGTGAACGAATAACCGAAGAAAATGAGAGAATAAATTCAAAGGTTTAACTTAAGCTTTACAACGTTTTTAGCACCATCTTCTTCCGATGGACACCACTAGGGAGCGCAGAGAACCTAGGATTGGTTAGGTTAGGAAGGGCAGCGTGACTAACCTGTTTGATTGTGATGTTGCTGCAGCGATTGCAAAACGCTGTAGAGCGTGAAAACGAGCTTCTTGTTGTACTCATTGTCGGGCCCGTAGACAACGTGCGTGGGTAACGTTGGCGGCGGTAGGCTCACCGCTTCCTTTTTCATCTCCTTACCGATTTGCACCTCAGTATTAAGAATATAAAGCCACATATAGGTTATCAGCGGCACAGATACCAACTCGAAGACTGTGTAGACGTAGTGCCTGCACACTGGCTGCACAAACAGCGTTCTCCAAAGAAACGTAATCACGTTGCGCACCATCGTTGGTCGGTTTAACGATAAATGAACGATGATAACCCTTTGTATGCTTATCTGTGCGATGCAGTTGGCACAGGATTCACTCGTGCGGCGTCCGCAACAGGTTGTCTGGAGAAGGAATAGAGGAGAAGCAAAAATTAGGGAGAAACGTAGTGTTCATTGACGAGTATAGGAAACAAACATTTTAGCTCCCGTACTTGCTGCAGTCGCGGATCCACGTTAGGGTACGGACTATAAGCTACTTGCTCAATAAGTAATCATTTAATCTCTGTTGCTATTAGCCTATAAATATTTAACCATAGAGTCACATGGACAAAATTATATGAAGAATTAGCCGATATGTAAAATTAAGAGGTCACTGCAGAAACTGGACTAGGAGAATGAGAAAGCACTAACGCTGCCGGAACGTTTTTATAATTGTCTGATTTTCACTTTGTAAGGTGTTATTTTGTATTTCACTTTTATTTCTGACTTCATATATTAGTTCATATTTTTCGTATCAAACTATTTTGCTCTTTACTTTTATTTACCGCTATCACTTTATCTTCATAATTATTTATTGTTATTATTCTACTATTATTATTATTACCACCATCAGTATAATCAGTTTTACATAGCCGACTAATGCTTTAGTAATTGTTTTATACAGAAAAGGAAAGACTCAATGTCAGTCGCACTTTCTCTGTGGATGCCAGTACCGCGCTGTAAGGGAAATTCATACTATCACACCGAACTTGGTCTTCTAGCCTCACTTTTTGCGGCCACATTTTGCGTCCGCATTTTAGCCTCAACAGCACAACCTGAAGTTTTCGCGTTGTCAGTTCACTTTTAACCACGCTGTTAAATACATGCCTTCGGGGCACAGGTCCTGCATTTCTTACTTATGATATCTCCGCCAAAGAGGCGCAATGGTTTAGATGCCCGAACCCTGTGCCGGATTACCCGGATTCGATCCCGACTACAGGCGGCTGTGATTCTAAGTAGGCAAAAGGCAGTGGCACCTGTGTACTTTGAGATGTCAGTTGTTGTTGTTGAGACTGTAGGAAGAAGGAAAAGGAAATGCATGGGTCTGCCACTGGCTCAGTAGCTGAGCCATCTGCGCTGCCTCGTACAGACAAGACAGAAAACGTGAACAGAGCAAACAAAGAACAGGGAGAGAGAAAGACACGTCGCAACAGCTATCTTCCATCACCGAAGTGGTGGCGGCGCAATGACGGCCTACAACAGGTAAAACCTTCGATGGCAGGCTGGCCCCCGCCGCAAACGGCGGTGGCCTATGAGTCTATCCCTTAGGCCAGGAATGATTGAACGAATAAGTTATTTAGACAAAGGGATTTCTCCCGGCGTGGGTGGTGCCCTCACTCCAGGGCCCCAGTGGCCTTTGCCGTCTTGCGCGCTCTGTCGATCAGTTTGAACTGGCCATCAGGCGTCGAGCAGGACAGCGCAGCCTCCCACTGCTCCGGTGTTGGTGTGGCGCTTATTGGCGCTACCTCTGTTTTTTGACACGCCCATGTAACATGGTAGAGTTTAGGGGGTTCCCCGCATAGTGGCCATTTATTCTCATATGTTGTGGGATGGAGTTTACAGAGTAGACTCAGGTTGGGGTATGTATTAGTCTGTAGCTGTCTCAAGGCAATGGATTGCTCTCTATTAAGGTCTCCGTGGAGAGGTGGGTAGATCCCCCTTTAGACTCTTTGATGTTCGAGGATGGCTTCATAGCATCTAGTGACTGCGTCCAGTTGTCAGTCTTTGTGCGCCTCCCCGTTGGCGTATGCTCAAGCATTGGCGTCGGCACGTTGGTTACCTTTGACAGTCTCATGACCTGGTGTCCACATTATGAAGCCTCCCGAAAGTTTTTTCTTGCCTTGAGTATGCGGACGGCCAAAGGGGATATGCGTCCTCTGCTATACCTTCTGCATGCTTCTCGCGAATCCGTAATTATTTGTGTTGTAGCCTCCTCGCCCTAGTGAGTGATAACGAGAGCGATTGCCGCTTCCTCAGCCGCGAGAATGTTGTTGCCCTCGATTGAGGCGCAGTTGATTTCCTTAAGCTGTTGATCAACCACGCTGGCTACCGCTCCGTGTTGTTCTTTGTATGTGGTCGCGTCGACATACAGTATGTTTTTTCCCTGCGAAGCGTATTTCGTGTGCTTCAAATCTGGCCTCTCTTCTGGCCTTGTGTATTTTCGAAATCGGGTTGACCTTAATGATCTCCCATCTTCTTCGGTATGACCCGTGCTATTTATTTCTGTGCAAGCATATCTCATGCTCAGTATATTAAGCGTGTTCCGTCCCATTTGCGTCTGCATGAGTCTTATTTTCTGCACGAGAAGGTGGGCCGCGATGTGCTCTTGCACTGTGTCGTTTATACCCAGTTTAGATAATTTTCCCGTCGAGGTGATGACCAGTAGTCAAGAGCGCATTTGTAGGCTTTCCTCAGGATTGCCTTCAGTTGCACTTTTTATTTTTGAGCGCAGTTTGGTAGGGGACGCCATATATAATGAGACTTACAACGAGGGCCTGTACCAGCCTACATGTGTCTTCCTCGGACATGCCTCGTCTTCTGATGGAGACTCTTGCGCTCCTTCACGTTATCTGCGCTGTGGTATTTGCTAGCTGCCAGATTGTTTGATCTATACGGCAGTTACTTTGTATCCGCATGCCTAGGATTTTGATTTGCGACACTTCCGGGATCTTCTTGCTCCCAATGTAGATGTCTATGGAGTTGTGCAGATTGTATCCTCTTCTGTGGACTCCGAGCCCCTCAGATTTCTCCGGGGAGCATTCAAGTCCACTATGTTGGGTGTATGCAGTGACAGTGTCTGCTGCTCTCTGCAGACGCTGTTGTTTTTTCCTAAGGATCTCCTGGTCACCCAGATCGTGATGTTATTAGCGTAGATAGTATGCCTGGCTACTTCAATTTCTTCGAGTTTCTTTGCTAAGCCAATCATAACAATGTTAAAGAGCATAGGGGATATCACTGAGCCTTGCGGTGTTCCCTTTTTGGGGGTCGGGAAGGTGTCTGTCCTGACGCCTCCTATTCCAATGGCGGCTGTTCTGTTACTCAGAAAGGCTTTCACGTAGCTGTGTAATTTCTGCCCGCAATCTAAGTTGCAGAGCCTGTCTATCACTGCCCTGTGACTGACATTGTCGAAGGCCGCTTTAAGGTCGAGCGCGAGCAAGATGCTTTCTCTGTATTTCGGAACAGGGTTAAGAACGTTCTCCTTGATCTGCAGGAGGATGTCCTGTGTTGACAGGTGGTTTCGGAATCCGGACATAGTGTCCTCCAGGTGGGTCTGCAACCTCTGAAGCACAATTCTTTCGTACAACTTTTCCAAGCATGACGTTAACGATATGGATCGTAGATGTTCCTGGCTGAGAGTTTGTCCGGATTTAGGAATCATTACTATTTCCGCATGAGACCAGTCCTTTACCGGTCGCCTGCTCCCAGTGTGTGTTGATGAATTCAGAAAATCTGTTGATTGAATTCTCGTCCAGGTACCTTAACATGGCGTTGGTAATGCCATTTTTGTCGGGGTGGTGTTTTTTGTGGCAGATAGCTGAGCGTGTCTGATTTCTTCTATGGTAATGGGTTTGTTGAGAGCGGGATTTGCTTCACCCCTGTATGGCGAGCTGCAGTCAGTGTCTATTTCGTCACTGATGTATCGCTGCTTGATGTTCTCTAGCAGTTCCCTGTCTGTACATTGGAATTGGTGCGCAAACCAGGGCCAGGAGCAGCCACCTTCCAACCCTCATGTCAGTGCTCGCTAATGATCCCCACGTGGTTTAAATGACTCTGAAGCCCTCCACTACGGCTCCCAATTCTCTCTCCCACTTTCGCTTCCACCTTCCTCTTTTCCCTTACTGCAGGGTCAGTTGTCCACAGAACGCTTGTGACAGATATTGTGCCTTTCCTCTCCTGTGAACCAATTTCTTTATTCTTGTTTTGAAATGATTATGATTTCATTTCACAATAAAGAACCCCAGGTGGTCGAAATACTAGGAAGCGTTACGCTACATCTCTTTCTCTCATTCCGCTTTAACTCTCACCATCCTTTGTTTTCTTACGGCGCGATACAGGTGTCCAAGAAGAAAAACATTTTACCGATAGCTCCAGTCCTTTCCTGTAAACTAATTATTTATTTATTATTATTCAAGAGCTCTGGAAGGCTGGGTTATCACCGTGTACTCCTATCTTAAAAGGGAAGGCCCAGTTGGAAGCGCTGGCCGGGTAAACCATGTGAAGTGCTCAATAACATCACAAAACACTAATGCTAGTAGGCGAAATGTTTTACCCTACAACAGCTACAATAGTGTAGAAAAACAGCATTGGAGGTATTGGGGTTTTGAAACAAGCGCTGGAGCTGGTGCAGGCTAAAAAATGGCCCTATTTCACCCGGCAACTACAAACTGGCAGAGGCATGCATGCTAGTTTTCGCGCACAACGGCGACGCCTGGTCCTAAGCTGACAACGCGACGCCAGGTTTTTCAACCTGGCCTCTAAACGTCGCCGCGTTAAAGTTGCACAAATCATACACAGCCACCGAAATTGACCTGGATCTCAACATACCCTATTCATACATGATGGTGAGGATCCTCCCTCTTAGGCGATCGAATCCTGCCCTGCACGTGCTTAACGTATACTGCTCCCCGAAAATAAAGCGAGTGACTTTCGCGGGCCTCTTTAGCCGTGCGCTTAAAGAGGCGGGTCGTGATCCCCTGCTGATTGTGGGTGACTTCAACGCCCCTAGCCAGCTATGGGGCTATCGTAAGGAGGCAGTGCGTGGACGCATGCTGGCAGAACTGGCTTCCACATTGGGCCTCACCCTCCACACCGACCCAGCATTTCCCACCCGCGTAGGCACCTCGGTGACCCGAGACACATGCCCGGACCTCACCTTCACTCGCAACATAAGACACGCAGACTAGATCAACACCGAGGAGACCCTCGGTAGCGACCACTGTATCCTCAACACAACAGTTTACACAAGCCCCCTGAAGCGCCCCACAGCGCAAGCCCGCATCCCCGATTGGACTACCTTTCGCCAAAATTTCCCAACAGAAACTAACACGAACATCACAGAGCAGGGCTACACGACCTGGTCCCAGTCAGTCATGACACACCTTCACTCCCATGAGAAACAAATACAGCTCAAAGAGGTAGTTACGGACGTGGACAACCACCTCCTGCATTTCTGGGAAGCACGCCGTGGCCTCACGCGCCGCTGGAAGCGTCAGAAACACAACAAGAAGCTGAAAGCTCGCATTGCGGATCTCACCAGGCAGGCAGCAGAGTACGCGGCCCAACTCGCTGACTCTAACTGGGTGGACCGTTGCAACACGGCGGCGAGGCAAATGTCGAGCCGCAACACGTGGCGGCTCTTCCGAGCCCTCATCAATCCAACACAGACACGCACGGAAACGCAAAAACACCTACACAAAGCCATGCACTCATTCCAAGGAAACGCAATGCAGCTGGCAGTGGCGCTACGCGATCGCTACCTGTGCACAATTCAGTACCCCCGCGGATCGGCCTATTCCTATGCAGGCAGGGAAAACTCGGAGTTGGATAACCCATTCCGGCTCCACGATCTGCGGGCCAGTCTGACCAAAATGAAGAAGGGCACTGCGCCAGGCAGGGACAAGGTCACCGTTAAACTTCTGGCGAACCTCCCTGACACGGCGCACCAGTGCCTTCTTGACTATATCAATGCAATCTGGACAGGGGAAACCCCCCTTCCCATTGAATGGAAGACGGCTTTCGTCACCTTTATTCCCAAAGCTGGGAAACCAGTCGACACGGACAACCTCCGACCCATCTCTCTCACCTCGTGTGTGGGCAAATTGATGGAGACGATGGTGCGGGATCGGCTGTCTGAGTACCTTGAACAAAACAACACTTTCGCGGACACCATGTTCGGATTTCGCCCACACAGATCCGCACAGGATGTCCTGCTTCAACTCGACCGCGAAATACTGAACCCCATCACATGCACAAAAAACAACAAAATCGTCCTCGCCCTGGATCTCAAAGGGGCATTCGACAATGTAACACACGAGGTCATACTCACGCACTTGAGTCAAACGCACTGCGGCACGAACACTTTCAACTACATCAAACAATTTCTCACAGACAGACTGTCTTATATACGAATAAAGGATCAAGAACACGGACCTTTTTTGCTCGGCACGAGGGGCACTCCGCAAGGCGCAGTGCTGTCCCCTCTGCTATTCAACGTTGCAATGATGCGCTTGCCTGCTCTGTTGGGTGCGGTCGAAGGTGTGCAGCACGCGCTGTACGCCGACGACATCACCCTCTGGACCACGCAAGGGCGTCTGGGGGACATGGAGACAAGCCTGCAAACGGCTGCTAGCATAGTGGACCGCTATGCCCGCGGCTGAGGTCTCCAATGCTCACCGCAGAAATCTGAATTCGTGCATCTGCGCCCCTCGCGCTCATGCTCGACTCAAATCAATCTCACCTTGCAAAGCGGCCCCATTCAAGAATCTAAGGAAATCAGAGTTCTTGGGCTCTTTATACACAACCAGAGACGATGCGACACAATACTCGCCAAGCTCCGGCAGGTGGCGGACCAGGTGGGCCGCATGGTCCGCCGGGTTTCCAACAAGCGCGGTGGGTTACGATGCAAGGACGCCTTGCGGCTGGCGAACGCATTCGTGACCAGTCGAGTCTTGTATTCGACTCCCTACCTCCACCTGCTGAAACAGGAGGAGGATACTCTCGAATTTATCCTCCGTAAAATCATGAAACGAGCACTGGACCTCCCGGTCTCCACCTCTACCAGCCGTCTCATGGCGCTGGGTGTGGTGAATACTTTCAAGGAGCTTCGGGAGGCCCACCTCACCAATCAGTACACGCGTCTAACAAAGACAGAGTCGGGTCGCCGTCTTCTTGCCCGACTTCACATCCAACACACTCAACTCACAGAGGAGAGATGTCGCATTCCCGAAAAATGGAGACGCGCCCTCCATGTGCGGCCTCTCCCCGCCAACATGTCCAAAGAGGACCATAATGGTCGGCGCCTGGAGCGGGCGGAAGCCTTGGACCGCCATTATGGAAGCAAACCAGGAGTTTTCTATGTGGATGTCTCCGGCCCAAACCCTAGGGGTTGGTACACAGCCGCGGTCATCCACAAGGGCAAAACAGTAGATGGCCTTACGTTCAAGGCCCAGTCACCAACACACGCAGAAGAGGTTGCCATCGCCCTCGCAGCCTCTGACTCCTCCTCCAAATACATCATAACCGACTCGCGAGGGGCTTGTCGGAACGTCCAGCAAGGGTGGACTTCTCCTCTAGCTTACCGCATATACAAAAATTGCAGTCGAGATTCGGATCCCGCGTACCGATCTCTCGTTTGAGCTCCAGGTCACCAAGGTCTCCAAGGGAATGAGGCAGCCGACGCCGCCGCCCGCGCGCTTTCTCTCCGGGCATTTCTCACGGGACCCGACGCGGACCGGGATTTTGATTTCAGCCCAGTGTACAAATTTAAAGAAATATGTGAATATTACAGATCTACGCACCAAACTCTTCCCACCCCGTGCAAAGGGCTGGGGAAGGCTAACGAGCGGGTGCTCCTGCGCCTGCTCACCAATACAATGTTGTGCCCGGCTATTCTAAAACATTTTGATCCGCAATTCGACGGGCTGTGCTCGCACTGTGGGGAGGTGTCTGACATCTACCACATGGTGTGGGCCTGCCAGAAAACCCCATCTTTGCCCCCTATCCCCAACCCCACCCGAGAGAACTGGGAGGCGACCCTGTCCGGCTGCTGCACCCTAGAGGCCCAAAAGGTCTTAACGCAGCGCGCCCGGGCTGCGGCAAACGCCAATGGAGTGCCTGTCTAGGCATCCCACCTAGTGTACATACCTATATGTATTATAATAATAAATGTTTTCACCACCACCACCACCGTTAAAGTTTGGTTTGGTTTGGTTTGGTTTGATTTGTGGGGTTTAACGTCCCAAAGCGACTAAGGCTATGAGAGACGCCGTAGTGGAGGACTCCGGAAATTTCGACCACCTGGGGTTGAGACTCGCTTATTCTCCGAATTTAACTATATGACGCGATAGTGCTTCCGCGACAGAGAATCCCCAAAGCGAGCCGTCGGTTTAATTTGCGGATTCTCGTTCACGAATTGATACTTTGACAACGGCTTGGATGATTACCTGATATTTCGACTACTCATTAGCATTAGAGTCGCAGCCTGGCGCATTTAGATGTAAGGCAGATATAATGCATCGCCTCAGCAATGCAGTTCGAACGTGCTCGCGTTTCTGAAAATTTGCATAAGAGTTGTTTCGGTACTTGTTTCGCCTTCCTAGCTTAAAGGCGAACCGGACATGGCAAACCTTGCCAACCCGGCCATGTCACAAAAGACGTAGGATAACGAAGCTATCAGAAAACTACAGAAACTATCTGTAATTGCCGCACTCTCTAGGAGATTGCTTACAAAGCACCGCGGGATGAAGTAGAAAGATTTATGTGTGCTAACCAAGGCATTTGTATTAGCACAGTCAATTTCTCCGTCCCATACTAACATCTTTGTCTTAACGAGCAGGAATCTATAAACAGTCTCATGCGTACGGTTTGCAAAGCTGCTCTGGGAATGCTGCCCAAATTTACTAGCATTGAAAGGCTTCACAGGCTAAGAGTATGTAATGCCATTGATGATCTGATGAGGCCCAGATGATATCGCAAAATAAAAGGCACCCCTACACTAAAGCTGAGAGAAACCTACTAAGCAAACTCATCAATAATACACTTCCGTAAGCCTTCTGATATCAACTGATACCTAAGAATATGCTGCGAGGCAGACAAGGTGGCAGACAAATAGCGCGAGCTGATGCGTTGAAAGGCAAGTATAACTGCAAGCCTCATGCAGTATGCATTGATGCAGCAGGGCAAAGCCACCATAAATTTACAGTATGTGCAGTAACCGGCGCTAGAATATTTACCGCGGCAGTGGTTAAAGCAATCTGATTTCTAGAAGTCGCAGTGGCTGATGGTGCGCTCGCCATCACTGATAAATCGAAGCAAACTGTTTTGAGCTACTCTATGCAGGCTATTTAAAACTTTCTGTAAAAGTAATCGTATTGGTACTTTTTCCAGCTCACTCTGGGAATCCCGGGAACGAGGAGTAAAATCGTATAGCCGAAATCCTGAAGAACCGGATATCAGGTCGACAGCCTCGGATCCCTGGGTACCAAGTACCACGAAATAAGTAGCTTCAGTAGAGATAAAATTATCCGCCTCCATATGCAGACTTTAGCAAAGAACATGCAACGGTACTCGGAAGAATCCAGACTCGGTCGATTATAGGCCCTTACAGGTTGTGGTATATTACAAACGGCGAGTATAACCCTGCATGCCTTAATTTCTAGGAACTGGCAACACAAGATCCCGTTTTAAGGGATGTGAGGTGAAGCCTCCAGTTCGCATGCCCCTGCGAACTCCCTCCGAAGAGACCTGGAATAAACTGATGCTCAAGCAAGAAAATAATTAGAGGGTCTCTTAGATGTATTTTAAGAGGCGAATGGTGAAAGCCTACCCTTCCTATCCTATAATTTGCCTCCTATCGTTAGCCGTTTGTCGGCATTCGTTGCAGTGCTACATATAGTTATAATTTGTTCACAGAAAACGAAAGGCGCAGTGTCTATCACACTTTCTCGGGCAAGTGTGTTTGGACGGTACATCATCGCTCCTGTGCGTAGCGTTCTTTGGCGCTTAAATAGTTGGTTCACAGGAAGGGAAAAGGCGCAGTATATGTCACACTTGTTTCTGTGGACACCTGAACCGCGCCGTAAGGGTAGGGAGAAAGGTGGGAGTGAAAGTAGAAAGAGAGAGGGGAGAGCCGCAGTGAAGGCCTACGGAATAATTTCGACCACCTGGGGACCTTTAACGTGCGCTGACATCGCACAGCACACGGACGCCTCTTCATTTCACCTACATCGAAACGCAGCCGCCGAGGTCGAGTTCGAACCCGGGCACTCCGGACTGTAGTCGGGCGTCTTATTGTCCAGAGTGCTCGGGTTCGAACCCAGCATTCAAGTGTGACACGTCCCACCGGCAGGGACACGTCCCACCTCGGCCAATCAGAACGCCGCAAAAGCGGAACACACTTTGTTCACGGCAGAATGCGCCTTTAAAGGCTTTCGCCTAAAAACAACTCGGAAAGTTCTTATCACCTGCGCCTTAGAGGTCAGTCCTGTATGGCAGTCACACTGAGCTTCAGTCGCACACGATCCTGCAAACCATGGAAATAAACTTCTCTTTCTCCCCCCTCACGTTCCCTTCCAAAGCCTCTTTGACAGACAATAAATACCATGTCCGCGACTCGCGTTGGCGTTCTGAGCGAAAACGTACGAGTAAGGAGCTCGCAGCTGACATTATCGGGCATTGACTGAACGTGGGGTTGCGAGACATTACATCTGGTAGGAGCTGCCAATTCGGTCCTCTCAATTCACAAGGGAGAGCGATGTCAGAATCTGCCTGTCTGGGCCGTTGCGTTCACGTTACCCCTATGTCACACAGGGTCGTTAGTCACAGCCTGGTTAGGGCGGGGTTTCATATGCGGTTTAGTAGCCCAAGCTATTACGTCGAACCCTTTAACGCGAAGCTAATACGTCCTACGTAATTTTTATTTCTCTGATAACTCCGGCAGCTGCTACAGTACCGACGCCTATTATAAACTGTAGTTTGAACATTAATGTGTTAATGTTACGATGCTTTTAGTGTGTTGTCCCAGTAGATATTTGAAAATAACAGAAGGCAATAGATGTGTTCCCCCTCTTTGGATATTAACAAGAAGCGAGCTTCCAGAGTATATGGGTACTTCTTATTTGGCATATGAATATTGCTGAATCGTCTGAGATTCCACCTTTTCGTTATGATATGGAGCACCGAGCCTCTAAGCAAATAAGCAGGTGATTATTGCGATAACATATGGGGGTTCACACGATCGTGAACTGCTTCGCATTCATTTCATGTATTTATAAAGGAGATAACTGAAAATCGGTCTCCGTATAGTTCGGTTAAGTGCAACACATCCCGGCCATATGCTTGAAAGTGAATTTATACATCTGTATGGATAAATGACGGGTCTATGAGAAGTGAGAATAGTCTAACTTCAAGAAAAACTTGGACATTTGTGCGTAAACAATTTACATAGTAGGACTTGTTCTACTCCCAAATTGCAGAGCACCTACATCTCTTTGATATGCCCGGTTGGAAACTCGAAGGAACGTTGTGTTCACAGTCAGATTGATTATCTACGCCCGACCAGTTTTTGTTGTGGTGCGCACCAGTGTTAATTAGAATTTTGAGAAAGCACATATGGTTGCCAGCGCGTAGAATTCTGGCTGAAAAATGATCAGAACTATCTAATCTGTTCAGATAGGAGCGGAGGGCATTACACTAGAACAGCACTTAAAGCTGAACAGTATGGATTGAACAATATTTATGAGCTGGAACATATTTTAACGAGCACAAACGGACAATGCCTGCTTCGGATGTTTGCGTGGCGATATCATGTACAGTGGTACCGGATGCGTTTGAAAAAAGTATCCAGCAGTCCGGCTCCGCACTTGACAAATCCCAGAAGGAAGACCATCTTACCCAATGGTACTAGAAAATGCAAATGACAAGACCTCCACTGCTTAGCGAGGCCTTCCTCTTGGCTGAAAACAGCCCACGCTACTCGCATCAATCACCTGAGAGAGCCTACGAACGCTTCTGAACTCTACAACAGAAAGATGTCTATGAAGGCAGAAAAGAGAACTCAGCGCGGCGGCGAGGCTGTATTCTTCGCGTTCCTCAATAATACTGAGATACGAGACCTACAAAGCTGCTTGGCTGCTTGGGAGTGGCTATGCACGCCCCGAGGCGGTTGCACAGTGGTTAAGATGGCCAACTACTCTTCCAGTGTACTAGTATTCGAACTCGGCGGCTGCCTTTCTATGGTAGTGAGGCGGATTGTCAGTGCACGTTAAACCTCCCAAGGTTGCCGAAATAACTTTGTAGCCCTTCACTATACCACATCTTTCCCTCCTTCTGTTTTCACAGCCACCCTTCTCTCATCTATTGCGGCGCGGTACAGGTGCCTATGAACAAAGCGGGACTACACAGCGCCTTTGCTTTCCTGTTAAAGAAATAACCAATTTTTGAGATGCTTGGTATATTCAGAGCTGTGCAATAGGTGTATGCAACTCTTGACCTGATTCGTTTTCTGCTAAGAAACGAATCCGTCAGAACTCTGGAGCGTCGAATGGGTTATCTAAGAACGCTAGGCCTGCTCAGCCGCCCTCTCTCGACCCGACATCGATAGTAGCGTGTTCAAAGAACTAGGAAGACAGCGCGTACAAAATGGATGAGATAAAACAAAGGTCGGCAGTCTACGTACCACTTTTCTCCGGGCACGGCAGTACAAAGAGCTTCCTATTAGCCTAGCCCTTTTCGGCACTTCCACGCGCTGCTTACGAGTGAGCCCGCGCATTGAAATCGTGCATTTTGTTCTCTTCGTCGGCGGTCGCTAGCAACTGGGCTGTTGTAATAGTTTAGGCAAAAGTAACGTTCATCCGAGGCTCCGTTTGCAATTTTAAAAACATTACTCAAGCATTCGGAACAAAAAAGTAACTCTAGGAAACAATCTTTTGTTTTTAAAACCAAAAACTTTTACTACAGCCGTCCGCGGCTTCTTCGCTATGTGCGCGTATTGGTCCTTCAACCGAGGAGAAACCACGTGGAAGCGATGACGTCACCTTGCCGCCACTGGCGGCGACTTCCCTACTTCCTCACGTGACACCCATGACGTCACTCAACAGCAAGTACGCTTACGAAAAGCTTCCGCTGCCTCTTAGCCGGTGCCACCGAATCGCAACAGCTCTTTGCATTTAACCACAGCAGTTGTCATGGAGGATCCAGGCGAGACGTTGCGAAGATGAAAGGCCGAATCCAATATTCTGATGGCCGAGAGGCGGCAGAGGGGCAGGGTATAGTAGGGTTAAATCTTTGCCTAATTTTTTCCTCATTGGATTAGAAAAGTATAAAAAGTAGTGGCTAATCCGTGCCGATAGATTACTGCTCACTAGGATTGCATGCGTGATGATCCATGTTTTGTTCTGCGCCATAATCAATGTAGAGTTTTTGAGAAAATGTTCCTTTAATCACGAGAGGGCTCTGCATTCGCGCAAGGTAAAGAGCACGGTAGGCGGTAACTGTAGATGGATGAATTTATTGAAAAGAAAGGCAGGGAGGTTAGCCGGAATAATTCAAATCTGGCCTGGTACTCTGCACTGGGGAAGGGGAAGGGGAGAAGAAAGAAGATCATGATGGGTGACGATATGGGAGAAAGCTTATGATCGTGGCTGCATCGGGGCAGCGCATCCCCGAAGTTCCCAAGATCAGGGTCCTGGGCCTGCTACTAAACAAGAACGGCCGCAACGACGAGACCATCAACAAGATTACCACCAAGGCAATGACGCTATCCGGCTCATACACCGAGTCTCGACACGATGGGCAGGCATGCGTGAAGACAGTCTTCTGCGCCTCGTCCAGTCGTTCATGATCAGTCACATCGCCCACGTTGCGGCCTACCTCAACTGGCAGGCCGCTGACCGGACAAAGATAAACACGCTGATCAGACGGGTTTACAAGACGGCGCTGGGATTAATGGGGACCACGAGTACGGCTCGGCTCCTGCAGCTCGGCGTCCATAACACCTTAGAAGAAATAGCCGAGCGCAGCTCACGGCGCAAATGGAGCGCCTCTCTACCACCAAGACAGTCCGCAGTATACTGACGTCCCTGGGTTACAATCCCCGAGCTCCCAGTCGGCAATCGTGCGAGATCAGCGATGAGGCGCGGGCCCACATCCACGTGGACCCCATCCCGAAAAACATGCACCCCGAGTACAACCAAGAACGGCGGCAGGCGCGGGCCAAAGCCCTCGTCGAGCAACACGCCCAGGACCCGCACGCCCGGTTCGTGGACGCTGCGGAATACAAGCGAGACGGATTCGTGGCAGTGGCCGTTGCGGCAACTACCGGCATCAAAACAACGGCAGCGAGCGTGCGGTGCACGGACGCCACAGACGCCGAGGAGGTTTCCATCGCTCTGGCGATCTCGGAGGCCGAGTGTCGCACCGTGCCCAGTGACTCGAGGAACGCTGTGCGCAACTTTGCCAAGGGGCGAGTGTGCGCGCCGGCGGCCGCCATCATCAGTAAGCTCCAGCTTCAAGACCGCGGCAACGCTATCCGCATCAAGTGGTTCCCGGCGCACGCGGGAGATTGTGCATCCTCACCGAATCACAACGAGACGGCCCATTCGGCGGCGCGAGCGCTTACCTTCCGCGCCCCCTAGAAGGACCGTTCCGAATGGTAGTTCGAAACAAAAGACCGAATGACCAGTTACGAGGATGTGACAAACTTTTACCGCCTAGCTCGACGGACAATGCCACCGCCTCATCATCATCATCATCATCAGCCTGATTATACCCACTGCAGGGCGAAGGCCTCTCCCATATTTCTCCACTTAACCCGGTTCTGTGCTAGCTGCATCCACTTGACCCCTGCGAACTTCTTAATCTCATCCGCCCACCTAACTTTCTGCCGCCCCCTGCTGCGCTTTCCTTCCCTTGGAATCCAGTTTGTTACCCTCAGCGACCATCGGTTATCCTCTCTTCGCACTACATGTCCTGCCCATGTCCATTTCTTCTTCTTAATTTCTACTAGAATGTCGGTAACTTGAGTTATTTCTCTGACCCACTCTGCACGCTTTCTATCTCTTAATGTTACCACTACCATTTTTCGTTCCATAGCCCTCTGGGTTGTCCTCAACTTAAGTAGAACTCTCTTGGTTAGCCTCCACGTTTCAGCCCCATAGGTGAGTACAGGCAAGATGCAACTGTTGTATACTTTCCTCTTGAGCGATACCGGTAAGCTGCTAGTCATAATCTGCGAGTGCATGCCAAATGCGCTCCATCCCAATCGTATTCTTCTTGTTATTTCCTTTTCGTGGTCCGGGTCTGCGGATAAAACACCTTGCTGGAAGAAGTTTTCAGTGGTCGAAACGCAGCGCCCCTGCTTTTGAAGCAATGTGAAGCAGCTCCACAAGATAGATGATTGGGATGTTCCCTTACGCTTCTGAACTGGTGAATTATACCTCGACGTGTAGGAAAGTATTGAGACCGTATTCTTCAGAGAGAAAGTAGGAGCTGAGACATCGTTATAATAATTCTTTGTCATCATCATCATCATCATCACCACAATCATCATCATCATCATCATCATCATCAGCCTGATTATACCCACTGCAGGGCGAAGGCCTCTCCCATATTTCTCCACTTCTTTGTATTATAACATTCTTTCTTTGTATAATCTCTTTGTATAATCTAATAAAACAGCGTTAATGGCGCCCCGTTCATCAAAAATCCGGCATCGGCGCCAGCGTTGTCATAATAAGCGACAAATAACGAGCATGGTGTTTGTAGGCCGCGTACATCTGGACATAGGATTGCCTCATATTACGTTTGGTAGGAGCTGTCAACTATGGTCTTTCCTTTCATTTATAGGAGGGTGACATCAGAATCAGCCTGCCAGGACCCTGGCATTCAAGTTAAACCTAGGCATGTGGGCACGTTCATACGGCTTTAGTAAAGCGAGACTTTATATATGGGCCGATAAACACTGACAGTGGAGTTGCTTGCTTCATTGTTCTATGCGTAATGAAAATAAACTTGAGCTCCTGCTTGGAGCATGCTGAGATGATTTCTTGTTTCTTCTGCGAAGATTCATTGTTTATTTCAGAGACATACTGTGTCTAGTGCAAATGTCTTTTTTATGCAGACAGATTGCTTTATCTACTGCATTCATTCTCGTGTAAAAATGATACATCTGCTTGAGTCCCATGCGTTTACGTCAATGGGTTTCTATCTTAGCTTTATAGGTGTACGAAAAAAAGGTAAAATCGCCTATGTGTGCTTGACCAAGTTAGTGTCATACTGATTAA
>JAJIZL010059770.1:19064-33591 GCA_023969395.1 Amblyomma maculatum
GAAAATTTTATTAGGAGCAGTTCTGATATTTGCCCCAGGTGGTCAGCCTCCTTAATCCAGGAAGCTGTGGACCCAAACCATGTCCCTAGACCAGTTGACGAGACTTCGTTGTCTTTTTGTTAAAGGCGAATCTTTGCCTGCTATCAAAATGGCTGGTTCATGATGATATATGCAAGGTAACCACCTCTACCTCTGCAGGTGATTGGGACCCCAAGGCAAACACCTAAATAAATTACTGGCTAGAGCCGATGCGTACTCTACCAAGAACAGAAAATTGGGAGCGCTGCACAATTGAGATGAAAAGGAAATAAAGAACAAGAGAATGCTCATGTCCTTCCTTGTTTCTTCCAGCTCGTCTAGTGTTTCGCGCTGCTTTAAGATACATACTAAACCAAAGTTATCAGGAATATTGAGTTACTCAATAGGAAATAGGAATCAGTTGATAAACATCTCAACTACGCCACCACAGCATCTGAAGTAGCCATTTTTATACCTGCAAAACATTCAAAAATGTCCAGCCATACGGCCGCACACCTCATCGACGTGCGGCTGCTCAATCTGCGGCAGGGCAAAACTCAGCAGACGAGGATGTAAGCCCGCGCTCTGAGTCAGCGCCATATCTGCGCAGAGCGGAAAAGCAGCCGTGGTAAAGAAAATAGACCAAGAAAAGCAGAGCGTCGATATCAGGTTTATGCACACGGCACCACGGGAGTGGCTCTTTGGGTCCACAGAAGATAAGCACGAATTCGCAAGTCTTCCTCGTTTGGTGCGACAACGGAAAATGGAGTTCTGTCGCAGCTCAGACGGGTTCGTTATTTACTTGTTTCTGCATATGTTTTCACTAGAAGACGATTTAGAGGCGCCATCCGGGCTGTGTGTCAGTAAACTTCCTTCAAAAGGCACAAAAACTTCTGACTAAATATTATGGCACAGTGTCTTTTTTACGCAGTCCTTACATTATCGTCCATCGATCACGGTAAATGGAGGTTCTGACTATTTACAATCATTAGGAATGCAAGAAATTTGGAGATACGTTTGAGAATAAACCGCCTTGCACAACATAGTCGCGCTAATACTTCATGTGTTGTATGAATATTTGCAGTCGATACAGCCCAAAGATAGGTATATTGTTTGGAGTTCTCGATTAGTAATATTTTACTGCGATTGCATATGTACTACTGCAAAAATTAAAAACTAAAGGCTATCTGTATGAATGAATGAATACCCACACGCGAAACTGGGAGGCACTGCAGAAATCAATCAACGTACTTCTTTTTATACCAGCGTCGCTTTACTGTCGCAGGCGACGCCTCCTATCGCGTCGGCAAAAGTTGGCATTGAAAGCATGAATTTTTTGGCTGTGTAGCGGTGTTGCGGTTGAGTGCCAACATGAAAGGTGCGGCCACTTAATAATTGTGGTAGTATGCAAGAGTGAAATTAACGGAGAAATACAATTTGAAGTATAATGAGATTTCTAAAATAAAAATAACACCGATTTAAAAATTTTACAAAAGCTCTACAAAACCAATACAAGCGCAACCACCTGATGCGGTGTTACGTCCTTGCGTATTTAAAATATTAACGCTTGCCGAAACGACCAGCCTTACGGTATTTTCGTATAGGTGGATGTGTAAATCAACGTATGTCTCGTTACTCATGTCCGCGAGCGGATTCTCTCTTTCTTTATTTTCTCACGTTTATAGGGCCTAGCCGGAGCTAATACCACTGTTCTAGTAGAATATTTTCTGCACTGGCTGAAGGAAATGTTCACTCGGGGGTGCTTAAATGAACAAAAATTGTTCTTTTTTTCTATTTAACGTTTCGAAATTGTGTATGGCTGGGATAGACACAATACAGAACGGCTGGAGATTTATTTATTTAAACTGTTATGGCCAAGGTGTGGTTCCTTAATTCAAGCTCACATTGCACCTCATGCGGGCATCTTATTTTTAGTCCATTTAAATACGGCTCCTGCAGCCAGAACAAAATCTGCAATATTCCGACCCGCTCCTGATCGTAAGATCTATTCATAACGACACCGAGGAAAAAAAAAAGGTTTATATTGTTTATAAATAGATTATTAATTCCCAATGTTTCATTTTTTTCTTTTATTTCTTGAGTCGAAGACCATGATTCCAAAATACAAATGTAGGCATGCTGGCTCAGCGAGGTTCGATCGACTATGTTATGCGATTCATAAAGAAGGTGCACGTGAAGCGATTGATTAAATTACTCGCGTACTGAACAACAACGGGTTAATATTAACGCCTGTAGTGACAGTTGCTGGTAACTATGTTAGCACTGGGATCATGGGTTAGGAGGCTTATGTCATTCGCTGTGGGCTGTAGATTGTGGGGGATTACTTTCGAGCAAATCGTTGCCTCCTATGGTGTCAAGTTTATGTACTCATGATTGAATGCCTACATGACTGACCAGTTCTTAGAAAAAATTACCAGGTATGAGATGTTAAGGCCACACTTGTGTGCTAAAATGAGTCACCTGATACTTATAGAACAGTGCGTAAAACCTTCAATATCTGCTCTGTCAGCTTCATATGCGATCCCAGTGACCATCGCGCTTCAGTGCATACGCTATGGTCCCTAGCAGCTAAAGCTTACATTACAATCAGCCACCGTAATCTACCCCGCGCAAAACGTGAAGCTTGTCTTCTCTGGCATGCATGTGTATTTATTCAGGTGACGTGAAATGGGTGACGTGAAATAGTGACGTGAAATGGGTGAGCGAAAGTATCGTTTGCACACTTTCAAATCAATCTCTACGCCAACATTTCACTTAGCCATACATGAGACAAACATACTATTTAGTCTCTCAACGTTTCGTCTGATAGGATAGTGGAAGCTCAGTGGAGTTTAGTAGGCTTTTCTGCTCGTTGTATCGCTTTGGGCTGCTTCTCTTTGAGCCTGTATTAGAAAAGTGTGCTGCCACGTCATACTATTTTTGAGATAACTTCACTGAATAGCTTGGGTAACAGTGCGGTGGCTCACAAGATTTTTAAGTGCTTATGAAGTGAGCTGGTCCTTTACGACCCCTCCTCGTATCTCTCTCGTCCACATAAGGCGAGCGATTAGAAAATTTATGTTTATAGGAAACTGCCTCCAGACTACAAAAGGCTAAGCAAAGCAGATTATCTAACCTGGATCCAAATACAAATTCATTTAGAAGCCTATATTGAATAAAACATTTTTTAATCAATATCCTGACACCTGGCCCTGGTGCGACATAAGCCTACATTTCTGACGCTCCGTCAGTTTGCGCGGAGAACCTGATTCTTCAAAGAGGCAGTTATGTTCATCACATTCAGATTTGTGAAGCAGCTCATGGTACATGGAGGTTTAAAAGGAGAACTCCACATCCCTGATTGTAAAGCAAATCTGAAGGCCTAGTTCGAGGTATACTGCATTCTCTTTCTTTCTTTCGCTCGCACATAAGAACAATAGAACCCGCCTACAATACTGAGAAGAACCTAATGGTACACATTGACGTTAACATCGTCCGACATATCGTTACCAAAAGTTCAGTAGCGTTTAAAATACAAAATACGTGTTACAAAATATTTGAACCCTGCGCCGGGTGTGAATGTCTACATTTGTCGTCTTTGCTTTTACCGTTACCGCTCGATTATGTTTAATGATACCTGCCCTTGTTTTTTCCCCGACGTGTTTACACACTTTTTAAAACATTTATCGTGTTTAGCTGCCGTCCAACTTTGCTAGTGAGGTTTTTATAACCAATTTTTTATTGGGATGGACATTCCTTCGAAGCTTTCATCCCAACTCGCTTGGCACTCATCTCCAGTAAAAGTAAATAAGTAAACTGTTTTATGTATTGCTTCAATTACACTTGTAGTTGTCATCCGCAGCCATATTGCAACTTTCTTTCTTTGAGAATGCTTTTGCTCTCAAAGTATGAACGAGACTACCAACGAGCTCAGCCTGACGTCTTACTAACGAAAGTCTGTTTTGCTTTCTTTTTGCAGCGATTATTTGAAACTTGAGCTGCAGTCCGGCTGTACGGTCCCATGCCAGATTTTTCAATGGGAAGCCGCTTCTTTGGAGCGTTGCGAGAGCTGCGACTGCCCGCCGGAGACATTGTACTCTCTTCCGTGCGGTCACGCTATCTGTATACCTTGCCTTTTGGCGGATGAGGTCCATATATGTCGACTCTGCAATCGCAGAGCAGAAAGAAACAAGGTGACGTATCCATTATTTTCTACGAATTGGGGCAGTATCTAGAGCTTTTATAGAACTTAATTCTTTCTCAGCAGTTGCTGTCACATTCTTATTTGCTTTTCTTTTTAAACCTAAGCAGCGCTTGCAAACTGCCTTCATATGAATAATAGCTGTACATGAAAACGTAAGCCAGATGAATATTTTGCACAATTCCATTGGTTCATTTCGGGTTTTTAGCATGGCTCTGTTTTTTTAAACAACATGATACAGATTATAATTAGTTTCCTTGATGCGGCAAAAATCACCTTCAGCTGATTATGTTGCCTGTTTTTTATGTTGTGGAATATTTCATGAAGATAAGCAATTGGTTTCGTGCACTGCCTTGCGGTTTGCAAGAATCGGTTTTTGATAGCACCTTGCCTAGGTGCTTTTTATCTTGACGCTTATGAATTACTGTTGATTTCTTTTGCACTGCCTTACGACACATTGTTTATCGTCTACGATGACGTGCCATTTTCCATTCTGACTGCTTCCTTCGGCTAGTTGTGAATTCTTAAATGATAATATAGCTGTTTTCTATTAGGGCATGCCACATTTAATACGTTGAATCCTGCATTCTCTTACCTGGCGACAGACTACTGATTTCAATAAGGCGCGTCTTAGTCTTTTACCATTTTTTTTACGTCCAAACCCTCGCCATACTGATATGGAGCACACCTCGGGTTTGCAAATATTGTGTCGTGTGCAACCTAGCCAACATTAGAAGCAAATTTATAGATAAGTTAGCACATGCTGAGAAGTCACACGCATATGAACCAATGTAACCATGATATAAGCTATACTAAACGCGCGATAAGCTTTTAGTCGCTGGGAGCGTACTCCCCAAAATTATGACCTCAACATTGTGTGCAGTCATAAAAGTATATGTTTCCTAAGAAAGAAAACAGTTGGAAGGTGCGCCTTGTGCGTATTTTATTATATTTTTTTCGATTGCCCTCGTCTTGTTTGCGCCAGTACCTACTTTCAGAAATGAATGGAAAGAGAGACGGGCGGCCATATCTTCAAGTTGTATGCAGAACATATTACGGAAAGTTAAGCTAGGGTGGTGTTCTGTATCAACCTTAGCTGAAATAAACATTTTTCATGCTCCTAAAGGGTACAGGTGAGCTGTCTTTCGGAATTCTTTGATTAGTTGAATATTTCTGACAAATCAATCGAGAGATATGGCAGAATCGCACTGGGTCATTACATTACAATACCCAGGGTAGCAATCAAGCAGGAAACACGAAATTTAAGAACTTAAAATGGAATACTATTCTCGACAGCATTAAAGAAAGCTAGGTAACTAACCTGTAATGGAAAAGCAAATTCAATGACAATATTTCTTTAAGGACACGCCACAGTTGTTCCTAGGTAGGGCATGCTCCAAGTGACGAATGTCGGTGCAATAAATGCGCTCTATCATCAACCGACTGCTAGATGACCATTGGGGGCTGGAAATCAGCACTGTCGAGATGGTGGGTGGTGCTGAGATTGAGATTCTGCAGCTTTGCGAGCCTTTAAAGGACAAGAATCTCAATATAAAAGGGCTATTTCGGCACCTTACCCTGAAGTAAGACATGTGTATAAAGCAGACTCTATTTTTAATTTTTGGAGCATGATTTATAAATTCGTCCTTAGAGCAGGCGTAAAATATTACATAACAGGAGATAACTGACATTAATGCATTCTTCTACACACAATTATAACATCTGCTAAACTTCTCCCAAAATAGGCCATATGCCCTTTTGAAAAAAAAAAAAAAAATCACGTATGACTTGAACCCAATGCCTTGCCTGTAACGTTTCACCGGTAGGAACTCTAAAGCCACCATGAACAGTGTCACAGATAACTGAAAAGGGATAGTCAAAACGGGAGCAAGCTGTTCTGCGTAAAGCTTTAGGAAAGCATTTGCTACTTCATTTGGCCCTGATGACTTGCTATCGTCAAGTTTAAGGAGCATGGCTACGCTTCCTTTTAGGGTGATTGTAATACTTTGCGATTCTGTGCAGTTTGAACTCTGGTTTCCTTAGTGTTCAGGTCTTGAAAAAAATGCTCTGAAGATAAATTTTCAAGTGTTACGCAATCTCGAAAGCGTCAGTGTTTATAGCGTCGCCATTATTTATTTTCTCGCAGTCATGATTGCCGTGTTTCAAATAGGACAAAAACATTTGACATCGCCACTAATGAGTTCGTTTAAACTATTATAGAAATAACTACTTCTTGTTTTGCTTATTTCGCATAGCATGATCAGTTTATTTCGGCAAAAAAGTGGTATTGTTTCCTTGTTTTGTTTCCTCCGCCTTCTAATTTTTCGCTTAACATGAATAATTTATCTGGTTATTCATAGAATTTAACTTCGCTTCCGAACTTGTTTTCAGGGCACAGACCTATCGATACAAAATCTAACTCCATCACAAAATGTATTCCACGAAGATGTCACATCATTTTCAGCTACGTTAGGAAACAGGTGCAGGTAGTCTGTAATTGCACTGCAGAAATCTCCTAAAAGCGACAATTTTAGCTCGTTTAGGTTGTTTAGATGGTAATGCAGAAGAAAAGAATAATAACTTATGGCCCGATATTGCATTTTAAAATTTCACGGATTCTACCCCAAATACTTCCGTAATAAATAAATATCCAAAATGGAGTGTCCCCGTGTAAGTTCGTTCACCTTTTGTTCTATATGCTTAATGTGAACATATCTGAAATAGCATTCCTCTGCAAGGAGGTTCCATGATTGCTGTGGTTTCAATCCAGCGAAGGAAAGAGAAAGTCGCCAGTTATAATCACATTTTTACCTTGCAACCTAAGATTTCCGTAAAGATTAGTCATGAACATATAGGCTGCGTTTAGGGAGCGGTACACAGCGCATAGGAAAAATGTGACTTCTGAAAATCTGGCTTTCAATAATAAACTTCTGCATCCAGTGATTTCTTCACTGGAAATAACAGCAATATCTTTTTTACAATACCTGACACACCAACATCTCGTAAACCCCTGTCACATCGGATAAGGTTCTACCCAGGTGTCACAACTCCATCATCACGTACAGAATCATGCTGCCAAGTTTCAGTAATGACGCAAAAATGAGGATCGTAGAAAAAAAAGCGCTTCTAATGCATCCGTTTTATTTACCAGACTTCGAGCGTTTAAAGAAAGGAGGCGCAGATGATTACTTTTTTATTGCTAGCTTTCGCCAGAGATGAATGACTGTCACGTCTAAGCAAGGATACACGAGACATACTATCGTCATCCCACATATAAAATGGGCCATCTATGCAAATTTTGTCGTGAATTAGACGAACGTTTTTCCCTTGTTTGCCGTTTTCACTGTTCTAAAGTAATTTGCATCTTCTAAGATTGCCAATGCAGCAGTCAGTTTTGAAAGAAAGATTTGGTCTTTCAGTTTATAAGCATTGCTCAACACCGCTTCGTTTTCCTGAAATCATGATAGCGGACAATTAGGGGCTGTTTCGGTGAACGTTCGTCAAACTTACAAATGCGACTGTCTGATGTGCAGCTGGCGCCTATTTTACCTTGAAATATTTATGTTATAACCTTATCAGATAAGTGAGATTCGGATTAGGAATATACGAAATACCAGCCAAACTAGGCTAGATTTTTGGTTGTACTCTTCAAAATTCACAATCTTGGAATATTTTTTCTCGGTGCAACTTGAATCCCTGCCACCGTGGCCTGTAGGTCTGCAATGTGTGTAGCCATCGCTTTTACATAAGTTGAATTCTGGTCCAGTTTGGACAAATGGTGATCAAAGCTAGCTACTGTCTTTTCTGTGTTCTCACTGTGTATTTATTTCAGATATATAACCACGTATCGCCTGGTGCCCACCCATGACCTTGTGAAATCTTTCTTCAACTGAGGGCCCGGAATTCTCTTCAATATCAACACAATTAAGCAGCAGGATACAGCAAAAGCAATCATAAGCGGTGCTTAAACATGCATGCGGGCTGGGCAGAAAAACTATAGAAATGAATCATCACTTCTTATTGTGACAAATTGTAACTAACCTTTACCACAAGGAACATACGCATGGTTAGTGACCTTCGCTGGGCAACATCGGCGTGGAAAGCGAGTGCTGAACCCAGTAGCTCTCATCGCATTGAATGCTTTTGTGCCACCCTCAAGCTGTCCATTGCATATCGGCTATAATATTTATCTATTCTCACGTGATCGTGACGGATGTAACTACACTGCTATCGCATCGCCCATTTGAAGTGCGTTTAATATGACAGACGGTTTCATAGCTAGACTGGCCCCAGCCCCAAACTCTAGGTGCCTTTATTCTCAAAGTTAGGGGCCGGGGCAGGTGTCAAACGCGAAAATGTATCTGCGTAATTAAAAAAAAGTGGCAAAAATCCGAAACCTAGCCCCATTGATAATCGACTTGGCACGTTCCACAATATACGTATATACTCAGTGCCATATCCCAGAATTAAGGTTAAATGTCTTTAAGAGTGGATAGACAGTCGACATTTGGGCGCTTTCTCAAAATACCTGTACATTGGATTGTTGGGTAAAACCGTCTGTGATTTTCATCATTTTGTTTTATTGGTATAAACTACTAATCACGAAATGATGGGTTTTCAGAATAGAATAATATATAACCCCGTTTCTGTCTGACCGTTCATAGCAACCATGTCCTTCTCTAGGTCATATTTTTCTCGTTTGTATAGTCAGTAAGCATTTACTGATTGTCATCTTATTTCGGGGTGATATTAGATACTATACCATTCGAATATCCGCTCTATGCACATTTTTCAGTCATCACTGCGTATGTAGCTAAGGTAAACCCAATAAATTTTGTATCATAGACATTTGGACTTCTGCTGGGACCCTCGTAGAACCTTGCAGGTACATGCTTCTTGCCTTTTTTTCTCATGCCGTGCAAAAGAGCAAAGAAATGCCATCCCGATTATGAACAGCCTAGTAATTGAAGCACAACTGTCGCTCAATTATAAGAAGCCTGATAGTAGAAGTACAAACGGATGTGTGATTATGTGAAATTTAAATTTATTACACATTTTCGCAACAAAAATTATCAATGTTTTGAAGTGATGAACTTATTCTTCACTTTTCATTCCTTTTTAGGTGGCCGAATCACCGCCAGCCCAGAACAAAGCCCTATTAAGTCTTATCCTTCTATGCCCTATTTGCCAGGATCCGAAAGGTTTCCTCGCTATGAAGGTACGAAAATATTGTTATATTATAAATTTGAATTACACTCACGAAGACTTTAGTGTATTTAATTTTTACCCGCAACTGGAGTTTTAATTAACCCGTTGTTTGCACTTATAACGTCACGCTTCTTTTTCATGCAACCTTTTGTGAAGTTTAACGTCCCTAATTGGTCCTCTTGAACACACTGAGCTTAAAAATGTCACTGCTGCTTCAGTTACGAGAAGTATAGTCTAGGGAAAATATTCAGGGTCACAAATAGAGAAGAAATATAAAAGGCAAACAATAATTCAGCGTGTAAAACTTCCTTTCTAATAAGAACAAAATGCCGTCTTCAACACGGTGCCTATGGTCAAGAAAAGTGGACTACTTTTAACGCACGTCACTTATTGGTCCTGTAGTAGACCATACTTTTCTCAAAACAGAGAAGAAATATAGTTTAATTGAGCGCTCCTATGGCATTAGTCGGAACCAGTTGTTACAATTTTCACTTGTACCATTTGAACAACGAAGTCTTGTTCGACAATCTCAGTTTCAATCGGTTTTCAGATTAATAGCTCACCATTCTCTTCGGCTACTGCTCTCCCAATATGAGGAATGGTGCATTTAACATCCGAAATATGGAGATATTTAAAGAAAGAATGCGGGTGTTAGCAACAGCATGTAAATTGTACTTTCCAAAAACCAAAGAGAAGTGACATGCCACGAGCACGGAGATCGAACATGTAGTGATCATTGCGTTGATTTTGTTTCCTTTTCGCAAATACCATATGCAAATACATATCATTACGAAAGAGGCAGTGTACTAGCTATGCAGTGTTTGCATGGCAGATACGCAAAAAAGCGTGTGAGAGGCGCTAATCCGCTCTCAAATAAATAGTTTTGTTTTTCATGACGTTCTTAAAATCTTGAACAGATTTTCAATTTGTTACGGTTTCATAATTATTTTACTGTTTACCAATGACAGGAATTCAAATTTAACAGAAAGATGAAAATAAAAAGAGAACGCATGAAAGAGAACAGCTGAGGAGCAATGGCTCAACACTCTATCTCAAGCTCTGGATGGTAGCCAAAATATTTGAATGAAGTGAAGCTAACCTATTAACAACGACCTCACGTTTACCTTTGCTTGATAAATTCTTAAAAACGTACCAGTTGTGATGTTAAAAACAGTAGCGTCGTTATCAACTATTCAAAAAAAGAAAACAAAACAAACTAAAGCTTGCATTCGTTTCTCACTGAATATACGTGGTGCGCCTCTTATCGCCCCTAAATATTATGCGGAAACACTTCACAATGCACAACTTATGAATCTTAAAACATCCATCGGGTCGGATTAAAGCTGTGCAAACTTACTGCGAACGTATAGGCATAGCCCGCAAAATTAAAATACTGCGTAAGTAAAAGTAAAAACATCAAGAAGTAAAAAAACAAGAAACTAAAAACACTGTTTCATTCTATGGAATGGTTTCCCAGACTTTTGTGAAATGTGATCATTTGAAAGATCAAATTGTATTGAATGTCGCACCGCATCTGTATCTAATAAAATTTGGAAATCTTTTCTTTTGATTTTACTTTTTTAGCAACACATCTCTCTGGACCACGGCGACTGGCTGAGTCTGGAACAAAAGGAACCCGGGATTGTTGAGGTGGTTATTTTAGAACACTGCATCAAGGAAATAATTTGATTTCAATCTCCCTTTTGCGGATCGCATTAAGGTATTCTGTAGCAATCTTTTGAAAGTCACTATATATATAACAATATCTGAAAATATCCGTTTAGAACAAGTCGTCCGTCCTTGTCTAACCGGGAGCTTTATTCAAACCGGAACCCTTAAGGTGTACTGTTACAACCATTTCGCACGTGACATTAAGCCGTCAAGGTTGCTTTCTTACCTTTCATTTAGTATTCATCGCAATGCATTATACTTACTCCTTTTTATTGGGGCTAATTCTTTAATGTCTTCTCCTTCTTGACCAGGCTAACATACGCATCCTACGCGAAAATGAAGGTACCGGTGTTTGTTGGTTTAAGTAAAACGAAATAAGCCACAATGTACAATATTACCAGTTATACTGCAACCCCATTCAAGCTATTCCCATTTCAAATGCATTATGGGGCACAAAATGCTTTGAGCAAGTGAATAAAAGTTCTTCCTAAGCTAAATGGAAGCCTAGATACGCCATCTCTATCGCTTGACACCCGGCTGTGGTTCTAAGTCCTGTGCTCTGCAACTCTTTGTTGAATAATGGAATAAAGACGTGCGTTCATAATATTACACGACGAGGCCTACCCCTGATGGCCTGATCAGAACCGAAAATGCAATTCCTCAGCAGAAACTTATTTGGTCACCTTGCTTCGTAAGCCATTGTGATCTTCTAAACGAATACTGTGATATATAGAGGCCCTCAGTCTTTAGCGGATATGGAGAAAAATACCAATGCGAAGGCCCCACCGTTAACAGACCACAGTGCGCAGCAATCTCTGTCTATGGTCAAGTCACCACTGGAAACCGATTGTGAAACGTTTACCGCTTAAACCTTTCCACCGATTATACCTGACAGAGCAGTTCCAGGAACTATAGTCGGTAACGAATAGTTTAAAACTGGGCTTCGCTACGCTAGAACAGACGAAGGTAATACAACCCTAAGATGTGCCCGTGCCACAAAGGTGAACTAGTCGGTAAGGATATAGCTGGAAAAAATGATAGTTCTATTCCTGTACTTCAATGACAAGGTAGCCAAAAACCAGGACGAAGACAAGACTAATGGCGACCAATCTATAGGTTCTAAGAATAGTAGAGGAGACTTATAAGTAGACTTCTCACACCAAATTGCTTATGGATCGGACCGTCGTCCACAAATGACAAATCTGGATGTGTAAGGTGAAGAGATCCTAATAGTAAGACAAATATAACCCACGCTCCTCGACTTGCACCGTTCCTTGTACATGTAGAATGTGGAAGCGCATGGGAGAGTACTATGCATCGATCACATAATATGGAGCCTTAAATTGGTTTAGACTTCAAAAGAGAACAGAAAATGTCAGTAGAAAAGCAGCTCATCATTTGGTTAGCAAAACAAAGTTAATTGATAGTCTCTTTTCGCTGGTCAGAAGTCGTAAATAGATCCGGCTCCGCAACACATATAGGACTCAACAGAAGACACGACCACAGTGTTGAAGCGGTGAATTGGAATTTGTAAAAAATGGCCTGGGACCACCAAGAGAAGGAGCCCAGGGCATTGTTTACAAAATTCCTTGCGCCGACTGTGAGGCTAGCTACATTGCCGGAACAAAAAATCTAAAAGAAGAACGCCTTTCCCTTCCTGTGAACCAATTATTGTTATTAAATGAGGCGACGCAAGAACGATGCACGTAACTTCTCAAGAGAATGCAACCCTGTAGCTGAACATTCAGAAGATTCTTCCAACAACATAACACATTTCGAAGAAATTTTCATCCTGCAGTCCGAGACCAATTATCGAAAAAAAAAACGCCTTCTGGAGTCATGGTATATACAGTCGACCGCAAACAATGTGAGCCGGACAAAAGGCAACCTTCCCGCTGTATACATACAAGGTCTTTGCTACTTCCTGGCCGCTTAACCGAAGAAAAGAAGACGCTAGCGGGCACCCCGGCACCTGCAGCACCTTGAATGGTTTTAGGTCTAAACCCCCTGCATCCTTCTCTTTCTTTCACAACCGGTCTCACCTCCCCTCCCCCTCTTCTTCTCCATCCTTAACCCTTCCTTTACTTATAGCTGCCCCAAGCCCCGCGTCATGCTCCCTTGAAGGAGCTGAGCCAAATCCAAAACGTCGTTTTTTCTTTTTTTTTAAAAAGAAAGTGATGTTTGGAGAAATTTTACATTTCACTCTCAGTGCGAACGATGGCTCCTAATAGAAAAACCCCACCCACCTCTGTGCATATGAAGCCTTCCTGTAGCATAAGCCTAAACAGCAGCAGAACGAATAAGTGCAGGGAAAGACTAAATTCACGAACCTCTGGGATAGTGATCACCAGACGAAAGAAAATGTAAGAAAAGTGAGAAAGCAAAACTTTTTTGCCCACATTTGACGAAGATCACCGTTTGATAATTTATCATTTCAGTCTTACATACCTTTTCCTTGCGTTTGGAGTGCATTAATTGGGCATTTCCAGTTCCTTTAACATACTAAGCTGGCGAAACAAATGCTTTACTCTGGTTCGAGACTATTCCCAAGGAAGAGAATGAGCTTTCAATTTTTCTTATGGGCTTCGGAAGCTTGATTTGAAAATGTTCCTGAAGCGTGGTCGTGATACTTGTTGTTGATATTACGGTGAAAGGCCGCCGTTACATGCTAAATTTGTGTCTTCTGTTGAGTAGCAGATGCTCGACGTCATGCAGGGATTTCGTGCTCCCAAAAGCGAAAGCCTAACATCTTTGAGCTTCGCGTAATACTCAGCGCTGTCCAAAACCACCATGGCGTATGTAAATACTGCGCCATACGCAGATGGAAACCTCTGGCCATCATTTCTGCCTTGATTGCATGCTGGTAGCTGAATATATATAGCTTGTTTAGAACTGTTTTTAGTATTAGCAGCTATTTTGGGGTTTGTCACCCGGCCAAACTATATTTTGTCTACTATTTGATTGTGAATCTAACACAAGTGCTTTAGTGTATTTGCCAGATTGGAATTGTCGCACAGTTGCTACGTCATCTGCTCATACATGCGCTGCATCTCGACCCCCCTGCCGCCCCTGTTGTATGAAAACATCTTCTTTGGTGATGGTAATTTTATTTTGTGAGGTGACCTGAGCATGCAAATGCTCCGTTTATCCTAACTTAACGTATGTCCCTTCTATGTGCAGTGGTATAGCGTTCCCAGCTGGTGCCGGAAGGACCAAAATGCGATTGCACCAAAGCTCTACATTTCGCTAGTCTTCCTCCTTTAAAAACCTACTCTTGTGCTATCAAAATGCACAAGGGACGGCAAAACACGACATTGCGCTTTTCGGCTTCTGTCACATGTTGTAATTTTTTTTGTTTACGCATTTATAAGGCATGAAAGCGCCCCTTGGTCACCCATTCATTTGTCATAGCAGTAAATTCTCTCCTTT
>JAJIZL010059775.1:0-23588 GCA_023969395.1 Amblyomma maculatum
GGGGGTGTGCGTCATGCCCAGCGCACTATGTGCACTTGGCCACTTCCCCATTGTTACGCTCTGTAGCGCTGAACTACATTTCGTTGTCGCAAACAGTAAATTTGAACCGCATCTCCGCCTCCGCCTTCTTACCTGCGCCTCAGTGAACTTAAAGGGCTCTGCAGCGCGGTCACCGTGGAGCGCTGCTTGTACTGAGTACAAGCAAGGTTGACAGTTGACAGCCGTGTGGTGCGGACGCGTGTTCCATCGCTCCTCCGATTACACGTGGCTACCGGAAACGGACGGACTGGCGACAGCGGGGGCTTCCGAAGCGTCAAATAGATGAGTTCTTTCTTTTAATAACTTTATTTCCTTTTCAGCTAGTTAGGTTAGGCGCAGCCTAAAGAATAGATTTTAGCTCTTTGTCCTAGCGGCCTGGTTTTTCGTGCCGACAGCTAGGTTTTCCGGGCGTTCAATCTTTAACTATCTTGTTTAGAGTAATACTTTTTTTCTAGGCTATTGGCATTCGCAGCATTGGTTTTTAACGCGTGTTTCCTAGTCGTTTCTTGTGTCTTCTTTTGGCAATTTGTATATTCTGAGTATTTGTAATAGATATAGTTCAGTGGATGCATGCTTAAGATGTAAAATCAAAAGAAGGTAAAGTGTACTCATTGTGAGGCGCAGGTTAATCTCAAGGAAGCGCGTTTTGACTCTGTAGGTGAAGCGGAGGGCAGCGACTTTTTGTGTCGGTGTTGCGTACTGAGTGCGCGTCTAGATAGATTTATTCAAGAAAGGGGCAGTTTAGTGTCTCGTGTGGATGATTTAGAAAATGAAGTACGTTTGATAAGGGCGGAAAATCAGAAACTGCTTGGACAGCTTCCTCAAATTGAAACAAAAAGGGGCCGACTTTATCCTTGGAACCAACGAGGACGAACATTCCAGCACGGGCCAAGTGGCTGGGCCCAGCACTGCGTGGAAGGCATAAGCAAAGTAGGTCAGGCGGTTCCTAACCATCAGAGTTGTTTAGAAGCAGCTACTAAGAAGCCGGAAGAAAAGAAAAAAGTAAGGAAGAATGAAAGTCCCAGAAATAAGGACACAGATAACCGAAAGTAGGAGCCAACAGTTGGGAGAGGGAGAGAGAAGACCCAGGTGCTTATCGCCAGAGAGTCTAACATGAACAGGTGCAAGAGAGATATCTTAGAACGTGTAAAGGGTGATAAGAGAGTGTTAGTTGGAGCCTTCTCAGGGAGCACAATGAGGGCAGTGCTGAGAGTAAAAATAGGCTGTTCAAGGAGCGCAGTATGATAATAGTAGCCGCGGGGCTAAACGATGTCCTAAATGGTGACGCTGCAGGAGTGGTGGAAAGTTTAGCGAAGGGAGTTGACGAGATCAGGGAGATAGCACAGCAAACGCAGATAGTTGCATGCATAGTACCAGAGGTGCTAGGATTGAACGGAAAGTTGGAAAAGGACGTGGTGACAGTCAATCAGGACATAAGAAAGTTAAGTCTGGAGAAGCGTTTCGAAGTGGTTGAGGTAAACAGGGAGGTGCATAAAGCAGGTATTGGTAGGGCTTTTCAGCGAGATGGCATTCATTTTAACAGAAGGGTGGGAGCGGAGATCGGCTGCCGCCTGGCAGGCAGGGCTGTAGCTTTTTTAGGGGGTCCGCGAGGACTCCGTGCACAAATGTAGTTAGAATTGAAGCAGAAGAAAGTGTAATAACAGAGTCTGAGCCCCAAAAAATGGCAAAGAGTAGGTCGAGAAAGAAACGTACAAAAAAGAAATGTAACACTAGGATCAGCTACATAAACATGCAAGGAGGCACAAAAAGAGCGAAATGGCTAGAGATAGAACAGCAGTTGAAGGATGACCAAATAGGTGTGTACGCTCTTTGCGAGACTCATCTCAAGGATCTAGAAGATACGCCGTTTTTAGAAGGCTACGTCTGGGAAGGGTGCAACAGAACGAGAACGGAAAAAAAGGGTGGAGGGGTAGGTATGTTGATACACCAGGGAACAAATTGGCAAAAATTAAATCATCTTATAAAGAACATATCTGGATTTCAGGAACAATTGCCGGCATAAGGACATGGCTAGGAGTAGTTTATTTAGGAACAGGACATCAATGCAGGCAAGAAAACAAGGATCTTGTTAAATGTCTCAGTGACGATATAAGCCAGTTTGGAAACGGGGCCAATATTATTCTACTGGGGGACATGAACGGCCACATCGACGATCTGGATGGATACACGGATTGTAACGGGAAGCTAATGCTAGATTTCTGTGAGCGACACGATCTAGTTATGGTAAATAGAGAAACAAAATGTGAAGGCCAAATCACGTGGCAATTCCGCAGCAGGCAGACGACCATTGACTATTGCCTAATGTCGCAGAAAATTGATAGCAAGGTCAGAACATGGAAATAGACGAAGAAGGGGAGTGTAGTCTGGGAAGTGATCATAAACGTATTAGTCTGCAGGTGGGACCCTTGATGAAAAGGGAAATGGAACTTATACAAAAAGTAAACGCAAGATTAAACGACGATCAAATAGCGCAGATAGCAGCAGACATAGAGGAAGCAATAGAGAAAAGCTCCATGGAAGACTGGGATTATGAACAGGTAGAACTACTCATAGGGAGGTAAATTAAGGAGGTTAAAAAAGCAAACCGCTGGAATGGAAAGAGGAAGCCACGGAGCTGGTGGAATAAGGCATTCAGGGAAGCTATTGAACAACGACGGGCTGCCTCAAGGGAACCCTGAATGGCAAAGAAAGCACAGTTATCTCAGGAGGAAATCGACCAAAAATGGGAATCATATCGACAAAAGAAACTTCAGGTGCAGGCCCTCGTCCAAAGTAAAATAAGGCAGTCCACAGATCGCTGGATGGCTGACATACACGATGCCTTCAGAGGCGGAGCAAGAAAATTCTGGAACCATATAAGCTGGCTAGGGAAGAAGAATAAAAAAAAGCAGGATTGGATTCAAGATAACGAGGGGAATTGTTTAAAGGGAGACAACGCAGTGAACTACATTACATCAGTTATAGCCGAGTCATTTAAGAGCGACGATAGGGTAATCTCCGCAAATCAGGAAGCAACACAAGGTAGCAGAATACAAAGCAGCTTAGAACAGACCATTCTAAACCGGAAAAAGGCAGAAAAAATATTCCCAAAAATACATCTACAGGAATAGATGGAATTCCGATCAAGCTGCCTAATGAACTTGGTGCAAAAAGTAAGGAAACGTTGTTAAAAGCTCTGGAAACAGTCATAACGAATAAGCAAATTCCGGACAGCTGTCGGCAGAGTAAAATGAACTTGATTTATAAAGGTAAAGGAGACAGGATGCACATAAAATACTACAGGCCGATTACCATAACATCCGTTATGTACAGGTTAGCCATGCAGGCGGTGAAATTAAAGGTGCAAGCATGGGTAGAAAGTAACAAGATACTCGGAGAACTTTAGAACGGCTTTAGAAATGGAAGACTCTTAGATGATAGCCTGTTCGTGCGTACCCAATGCATCGAAATATCTAAAGTGGAAAATAGACCTTTGTATTTGGCCTTCCTGGACATAAACGGGGCGTACGACAACGTAAGCAGGGAACTCCTGTGGAACATAATTCAAGAAGAAGGTATCGGTTATGAGATAATAGAGTTTCTACAGGAAATATACCGGGATAACAAAGTAGAAATTACTTGGAAAGGGATAAGAAGTACGGAAGATGTCAAAGTATGCAAAGGATTAAGACAAGGCTGTCCTCTATCACCGGTGCTGTTCATTCTTTATATGATGAACATGGAACAGAGGATACAAGACAGTAACCTAGGTTTTAACCTGTCATATAGATTAGGTGGAAAGGCGGTAGAGCAGCGCCTCCCCCGGTATGATGTATGCAGACGATATTGTGCCGCCAGCTGAGAGTCTGGAAGAATTGCGAACTCTAGTTAGGTATTGCGGAGACGAATGGGGACGCTCTAGGCTTCAGTTTCAGCGCAGTTAAGTCCGTTGTGATGATTTTCAACGGCTCTACTGATCAGGGTCTTAATATACAAGGCCATAAAATACCTAGAGTAGCAGAATATAAATATCTGGGGGTATGGGTAAACGAAGGATTGGCATACAATGGAAAGCATGAGGAATCATTTAAGGCCAGAGGGCTTAGGAATGCCGGGATAGTGAAGCATAAGGCATTGTGGGGATACAATAGGTATGAGGTTTTGAGGGGTATTTGGAAAGGAATTATGGTGCCCGGACTTACTTTCGGAAATGCGGTTTTGTGCCTAAAATCATAGGTACAGTCGACATTAGAAATAAATCAGAGATCCGTTGGACGATTAGCACTAGGTGCCCACGGCAAAACTACAAATGAGGCGGTACAGGGAGATATGGGCTGGGCATCTTTTGAAGTACGGGAAGCTCAGAGTAAAATATTATATGAGGTACGCCTGAGGAATCTGGAGGGTAACAGATGGGCAGATAAAGTATTTAAATACCTGTACTTAAAAAGCGTTGACTCACAATGAAGGAGAAGAACTAGGAAACTAACTAGTAAGTATGCTAGTCACAAGGACGGAGAAATAAAGAGCATTAAGCAACAGGGGAAAAACACAGAAGGTAAAAAATTGGATAAATTCGATGTAAAAGAAACAGAGTGTGGAATTATACCGAAAGTAGAAAATGCAGATCAGGAAGGAAGATTTCTTTGATAACTCAAGAGGCAGTGCCCTACTTTTTGAAGCTAGATCAGGGTGCCTTAGAACACGCAGCTACAAAAAGATATTTAACAATGGAGATAACGCATGGGCTGTATGTGGTAACTCCAGTGAAACAATTGACCATATTATACTCGAGTGTAATTGTATCCATCCGGAAGTTCATGCAGGCGCAATCACTGTTGCCGAAGCTCTGGCGTTTAGAGATAACAGTGGCCGGGTGAATAAACTGGCGGTGGAAACTAGCAAAAAACGACTGGAAGATTAGTGGCTTAAAAGCAGATAAGTAACATAATGTCACTTCCAGGTAGCAGCCCAGGTAGCATACAATGTGAGGCCCCAGTAGGTCCGACGTAGGCAAGTGGGGCTGGGGCAACCATCATAAAACCTGCATCGTCCCCGATGGGGCAAACGGGGGCAAGCCCCATTTGGGCTTGCCCCTCTTCCTTCTCCATAGGTCCTATAGCGGCGTTGCTCGGGCTAATGCAGAGCACATTCCTGCATCCAGACCACAAGGGTCCCTTGTCGGATATTTGAGGGCAATCCAACCTTAATGTGGGCTCTTTATGGGAAAGCCCTCATAGATCCGAATTGAGGCCGCCACCATCAAACCTTTGTGGGACCAACATCGGCCTTAGTGGGGCAAAAAAACGCACATACCCACATGCTGCCCCGATCGCCCCCTTGTAGGCTACTTGAGGGCAGGTGAAATATGAATAAGAACCCATGTTGGGCAAGCCCTCGTGAAGCCCAAATGAGGCAGCCTTAGCCCTCATAGATCCGAATTGAAGCCGCCTCCATTAAACCTGCGTGGGACCAACATTGGCCTTAGTGCGGCAAAAAAATAGACATACCCACATGCTGCCCCGATCGGCCCCTTGTAGGTTACCTGAGGGCAGGTGAAATATGAATAAGAACCCAAGTTGGGCAAGTCCTCGTGAAGACCAAATGAGGCAGCCTTAGCTAAACTGCTTTAGGTCCCACATAGGCTGAAATGGGGCTGGAAGGCGGGCGGGCCCGCATGGTACCAAAATCGGTCCCTTGTGGGGACTTTGAAGGCAAGTGCAACAGCAGGTGTGCTCTAGGTTCAAAAACAACCCCCAGCCCAATTGGGGCTGCCCACGTAAAACCACTGTAGGTCCCACATCGGCCGTAACGGGGCAAGAAGGCGTGCGCGCAATTGCGTAATCATTCTTTCCAACCTTTATTTGTATTAGATGCTGCCCTAAATTACTATTATAGATGATTTGTATAACAGTTTTTGCCATATTTTGTCGGTTATAAATATTACATGGCTTTAGTTTTCGCGCTCATGGAAATTGCGCTAAATATACTAAAACAGACTGCTTGCTAACTGTTGCGCCTTATGTGGTTGCTGTGGACAGCCTGCAACTCTCGTCACAATATTGCTGTTCAGAACACACATCTCCATAGCCTGAGAAAGATGTACATGAAGTCATTTAGGCTAGAATAATGTTATGAATTATTGCAAAATTTAATATTGTGGCTGTTTAGAAAGTGCAGACATGATAAAATAATGACTTATTTATGTGCATTGTTACTGATTGGGAAAACTTGGACTACGGCTTCCCATCAATATCCTGCGTCGGACCCCTATGGGAATAATGTGGGCAAGCCCAAGTGCGGCTTGCGCTATAGAACCCGCATCGGTCCTATGTCATGTTCTGAGGGGCTTACCGAAATAACAAAAAATGTTTATCCAGAGCGGCTGCCCGAATCTGTCCAAAGTAGGACCATCGGGGACGAGCTGGTGGGATATGCCCTTTTGGCAATGCGGGAAAAAGGTGGGCAGCCCCGCAAGGGCTGCCTGCATCGGTCCCTAGTGCGCTTTGGGGCTTTGTCGACAGCTCCCTTCAGGCCTACGTCGGCCCCTCTTGCAGCACCCACATTAAGCCCACCGGGGCTGCCCTGCATTGCCTACATCGGACCCACTGGGGCCCACCCTTCATATCCCACTTTGTGCGACTTGGGAGAGAAGTGGCATAATGTTAGTAATGTAGGAACAAAAACTTAATAAATAGAACGATGGTTTAGTTAACCATTCTAAATCAATATATTAAGATATAGGGAGAAAAATTAGCATGATAGCTACTGCTACCACCCCGTTTCAAAGGGGACGCTCCTATATTCCATCCATCCACCCACAACATAGAAGTCCGCTATGTGCACAATAAACCAATTAGTGGTCTAATCCGGCTACGCCTAGATTGCTCTATTGTAAGCATGCATGCATGTTGACCAATGTTCTGCTGCCACAAAGTAGAGATTTAGAGAAAACCTAGCTTTCATGAAGCGTGCGCTCTTGCTGTCGCAGCGCAGGACAGCAAGTAGCGGCCTGTGGTAACGTACGTAACTCATGTTGTTTACATCGACGTTTAATGCAAAGATGTAGTCAATGAATATGGACGACTGCTAGCGGCTTGAAGTTGCTTATTATCAATCCGTCATTTCCATGATGCCGCTCTGGTCATACGCGCCACATTCCTGGCTGAAAAACTAAGCTGCGCATGCCCAATCAATGGCCTCTGCGGTCGGCGTAGCCGGAGCCAATCACCAAGGCCACACGAAGTTTATATTCTTGACAGGAGTATGCGACAGATGGCAGTAACTCTCAAGCACACACATCGCCACTTCGAAGGTTGCGGCATCTCCCAATGACGATTTCTACCAGTAGCGCACGAATTTGCAACCACACGCGTCTTGGTAAAAAAGGCATATTGTGACCCCAACTAGTTCGCGCATGAAAATTGGGAGCCATTTTAAATGTTTAGCATCAACGGTAATTAAAAACGTAACAAATGATGAAGGAATTGTAAAATGCCTTGTGCTTGGTGCACACTCATTTAGCTGCCTGTCCAGGGCTCTCGCCCGCAACTTTCGAAGGCGTTTTCGTTCTCGCTGGCAGTCGAGATCCGAAGTAGACGCTATCGTTCGTTGCTTCCGAAGACATCCTTGTTCGCGTTTTTCCTTGAGGTTAAAATGTCTCGCTTGTCGCTTATGAAGCAGTTGTGGCCATTGCTTCCTTTCTGTCCTCAAAGCTTACGCTTTTCGCTTACGAAGGCGATCATATTGTGATCGGCGATCGTCAGCAGCGGTCATGAAAGGTACCGCTGAAGACGATTCCAAAATGTGAGCTGTTAGCAGGCGGCACCCAATGAGTAGGATCTCTAAAAGGAGATGGGCAGTGATACATGGGCTACATTTCGGACACGTGGAACCATCTGGCACCCTTATCACAATGCAAAAAAAAAAAAAGGCAGCGTGCAAAGCGTGCGCCAGATGGTGCCACTTGCACAATAAGTTTCCGCCATGTCGTCAGGGTGTACGCACTGGAACCTGTCGCAAACAAACAATATTTTGTCGTAGTAACGTTACTATTGGATGCAGTAAACAAAAAAATGCGATTCGCAGAGTACATAACTTCATCTGACGTTATGTTGAAGCCACTAACTACAAAAACACGATAAATTTAAAAACTTCTGTGATAGTCGTAAGTACACTTCTTGACGTTGTTTTGCCTTGGTGGGTGGAAGCGTGAGGAAAAATAGGAGATGAAAATGTAGCTGTCAAATGCATTCCTACGCTAAAACTGCAGCCACCGCCGCTGGGCGTTGAATCGCAAGAGCGTAAGCTGTTGAGTGGTTAAGACGATCGGCTTTTCAACCGGAGTGTCTTGTTTCGACCCTGACCACGGCGGTCGCGTTTCGATGAAGGCGAAACCATGAAGTTTATAATAGAACCACATGAGTCGAGGTGCTCGTGAGCTGAATCCGCACTCCGCCATCGTGCCATAGGCCGAAAATGCTTCAGTTTCGCTTGGCGCGGTTGGTTTGTTCGCTCGCTTTTACGCTTACGTATGCTGATCCGGAGAATGACCGCATTGTGCACTGCATATGAATGCACACATGTGTGCCAAGAAAGGAAGAGGAATTAAATTTCATCAGTAAGTACAATGAAACGAATAAAAGTAATGCGTGCTGCTATTGCTATCTTCTTTACTCGCCTCCTCCTATGTATAGAGATACGCGGTTTCGTTTACAAGTTTTCAAAAAAATGAAAAGATGCGAAGCTTATGGAAGCGAATCGTTCTAAGAGAACACTGGGAACCAAAATAAAGTGACAATTTTTGTCCTGTGATTCCGCAGCGCGCGCGTAAGCCGTTAACTCCCGCCTAAATATTCAGTCCTTAGCAATTTATGCCGAATGTGGTACAGCTTGCCCGAGGAACCCAATATATACCGCGCGTATTTTGGTTTGTCTTTTACTGAGCTGCCAATTTTTTGCTATAATCGTTCAGCTTTAGCGTTACTGTCAGAAGGCTCATCTTAACTCAAAAATAGACTACAGGTCGGAACATGTTTTACGTTAAAGTCCCGTGGACAGTGAGCTGCTATTCGCTATTGCTTATGCTCAAAATATGAAAATGCTACAGGAAGTTCAGATGTAAACAGTAGCTCCTGTGTACCAATGGGATAAAAAATAATAGCTACAATTTTTGTAGTACTGCTAGGTTTCATTTAAGTTCAGTTATCATTTCATTTTTAGCTCACTCTGAATAACCATATGCATTTTGGTAATTCTTTGTGCGTAAATTTGCACTAGGCATAAGCACCTAATCTCAATACATTATAAATGTTGCTATTTTGTATTGCAAGCGAAAGGGAAGCGATCAGCTACAGAACAGATGAACATAACCTACACTGCTGGCCTGGACATAAGGTAAGATGCACTCCAAAGACAGATTCCTCCCGCACCATTAATGTATCGCGGGTTGCTCGCCTGGACAATTACATATCCTTAACTTATGCCGGAAGATAGTGGAACTGGACAAGAAAATCAGTATGCACCTCACGACAAACGAAAACTTGGCAGCCGTTTAACCATTACTCAAACCAATAAATTGATTGATAGCGATCCGTTTTACGTGGTTTTTCGTGGTCTAGCGTTTAGTTTCGTTTTATACTCATGTTTTCAAGGATGTATGACTTGAGGTTGTAGCTAGAAAAGTTTCATTCTTATCATATAAATTGAAGTAATTTAATGAGGTAAAACCTACAATTAGTCCAGTAACAGCACACTTGTAATATTCTATACAACGATATATATGAGGTATTTAACTTTTAATAAAAGTATGACCTAATATTTGCGATGCATAATAATTCAATATATATTATTGACGTAAGCTATCCATTGCAAAATCACGTGTTGCATTTATGCTCGACATAAGCTACACAGCGATATAATACTTGTGTTGCTAAAACTTGACTCTAATATTCATTATTGCCACAACTGCAAGTGGCATTCACTAACAGAACTGAGTTTCATGAAAAGATGAAAAAAACTACATTTTTACTAAAGTGTTACAGAACCTTGTTATCTTGGAAAACCAATGCGCAAAATTGACTGAGGAGCGGGTACAGCGCTGAGTGCGTGTTTGTTTATCTTTCCGTGCTCGTATGCGACAGTTCTGCGCGATCAATATGATATTATATTTTGTACTGGTTCAACTTGCATGTCGCCACTTCTTGTTTAGTTTGAAACTCTAAATTGTAAATGCACCACGTTGGCCTATTTAGAAATTCAGCAACCGCTCCTTCTCAGAAAAACATTGCGTCGGAATACCACGCCAAGTACATATATTTTAATCCGACAGCTAATTTCATACCTTGAACAAAAGAAGCTACCTCCCTATAACCACTGCCTCTTTGAGTCACCCTTAAATCTGCTCCTGATCCGGAAATATTAGCCCTGTAAGAATATATATGAGTATGTAAGGTACTCTTTTTTGCCTATACTAAGGTGGAAGCCGCGCACTCGACCAGTCTAACCTCTGCGCGTGCGCCAGTATAGGCAGCCTTCACTACAGTACTTGTGTTATAACTTCCTTGGCGAAACGCAAAGGCGTCCTTGTGCTGTGAGATGTCAGTGAGCGTTAAAGTTCACCCAGGTGGTCGAAAATATTCCGGAGCCTTCCACTACGACACCCCTTTCCCTCTTTCAGGAACAACGCGAGGCCTCGTCGAAAGAGCACGGACGGCGGCTTTTAAAAACGGTGTCCTAAACTAGGAATCCGATCAGCCTCTCTTTAGTCTAAGTTCTTGCAGCAATCAATAAACGTTTTTATCTTCATCATCATTTGACTCCAACTTCCCCAGGTTCCCTTACATGCTCAGGTGTTCGTCAAAAAATGTGAAGTTACATGCGTCTTCCCTTCCCTCTAAACCAATCTAACAATTTATCCACACGGCCACCGGAAGTTACACCCCCGTTACACCTTAATGCCCCAGAGTTGTCAGTACGACTCCTTAACAGATAATAAAGATCTAATAGACTTGGAATGTTGCGCTCATTATACCAAAGAGCCGCTTAACACCGGTCCGAATCTCGGGTGACCAGCGACTGGACTAGAATATTTTGCTTTCTGCTTACTGCGCACACGACATATGCAGCACAATTCTTGCGTACTGCGTATACGCTGTTTCCGTACGCAGAAAACCCTACCTCTGCGTGTGTTCGCTAAAACGTTTGCGTATTGCTCTCGCTGTGTATGAGAAAGCGCGAGCCACGTTTGGCTATATAGCCACATGGAAAGCAGAGTACACGCAGCAGGTTTGTTTCTTTTCTTTTTATTGCAGAGGACTTCACGTTTCACGAGAGGTAAAAACTTGTAATTAATTTTTTTTTCTCCGCCGTAGAGGGAGAGAATCGCAAATTGTGCCTAATACGACGCACAGGTTGCTTTCGATGGATGCACTGCGCGAAGGCTCCAACTTCTAGCTGGTGTACTTTGTCACCAGGGTCACTAAAACCTTAAGCACTAACTAAAACGTTTCCGGTAGGCCTTACATTACAGAGAAGCGCCCTCTTTATAAAGGGGGTGCTCGCAGCGACGCCGCAGACTAGGGATGAAAAGTGGCCTTACCACCCGTGAGGATACGTGGAAGTGTAAGATTTATCGAAGCCGTTTTATCTTTATGGGGCACCTATGATGTTTTTTTTTTCAGTACAGGGCAACCACTAACATCCTAAAACAGACTGCAAATATGAAATGCCATTACAAAAGAGAGATATCTATATAACAGCACGATACATAGGGATGCGAGTTTCGGGGCGAGAATTTTTTGTTTGTTTGTTTGTTTGTTTGTTTGTAGGGATTATCGTCCAAAAGCAACTAAGGCTATGAGAGACGCCGTAGTGGAGAACTCCGGAAATTTCATCCACCTGGGGTTTTTTAAAGCGCACTGAGATCGCACAGCCCACAGGCGCCTTTCTTTTCGCCTACATCAAAAAGCATGCCGCCGAGGCCGGGATTCGATACAGCATGCTTGGGAACAGTAGTCGAGAGCGGTAACCACTGCGGCACCCCGGCGGGGCAATGGTGACAATTAGAAAACATGTGACTACAACTTAGCCCACTAACTTTCTCATTTAGTACAGTAACAGTGGACGCTGCTGATCAATAAAGGTTGAGGAGTGCTTTGAATACATCTGTGACAAAGTACGCTACATCGTAGCCCGCAAGACGACATGTAGGAAGACGCGAGAAGCTATTGCGATTACGAGAAGCACCCAACGGACAGCAACTTTAAGGGTATAAAGGCCTTTACAACGCAGAATTATTAAGGTACGTTAAAAATTGATAGGCTTTTTGATAGCATATTTTGTTATACATTTTCTTCAAAACATTGGTTACTTTTAACTATCTGTCTCGTTAATTGGTGCTCTCCTAAACCGCACAATTCTTTTGGTAGGTTTTCTTTGCTTTTGTTTTCATGGGCGTTGCTCCCGAATTGTACGGCATGCGTTTCGCATTGTTTTAAATATACTCCGCCTCTCTAATGAGACCTCATAGTTTCATAATGTGTCCTCAAAGGTTCATAGTTACTGTTCGCCGGATCATGACATCATAGGCGCACAGTGAGCCCATAAAAGAGGTCAGTAACCGCCGCTTGCGGCGGGGGCTAGCCTGACACAATGTTTATCTGTTGTAGGCCGTCATTGCACCCGCCACCGTTTCGGTGGTGGACGACGGCTGTTGTGGCGGCGCGCGTCTTTCTCTCGCTCTTCCTTTTCTTCTACATTTTCTCACCTGCGTGCATGAGGCAGCGGAGGTGGCAAAGCTACAGAGCCAGTAGGAGGCCCGTGCATTTTCTTTTCCTTCTTTCCACAGCCACAACAACAATAGCTGAGCCACTTCTGCTGTCTCATGCGGACAGAGGAGAAAATAAGAAGAAAGAAATTAAAATAATGTGGTGAGAGAGAGACACGCGTCGTAACAGCCTGTAATCAGCCACCGAAGGGGTGGCGGGTGCCGCCCCTAGGGTGCGGCTAACAACTTCGAGGCTGTTGCTGTTGTGGCTGTAGGAAGAAGAAAAAGGCTGCTGAGGCTGATAAAACGTAATTCAGAATATGTGGGAGGAATAGGGAAAGTCAGCTAACGTGCCGCAGGCCGTGGAGACTTTTGGCAACGCCGGCCCATTCGACGGCCTTGTCATCGCTGGACCTTAGCTTGTCCCAACCTTCTTTAGAGGGATCAGGCAAGAGTTCTGAGGGAGGCTTATGGGCTTTGCATGCCCAGATCATATGCTCGAAGTTGTCTTCCTCCCCGCAAAACCGGCAGAAGGGATTTATATCCTTATTTATGAATTTTGATATGTAGTTTGGTTTGGGGAGGGTCCCCATCTGTAGCTGTCTCCATATTACTTGTCTGGTCATTGTTTTATGGGGTGGTGGGAGTGTTCTTCTCATTGCTTTGTAATATGCAGTGAGTTCGTGGCATGATACTGCTGGCTCGCCAAAGGGTTCCGGTTCCTGATTTTGCGCCACCGCTCGGCCGGCTAATTCTCGAGTGTATAGGTGGGCAGCCTCATTTCCCGGATTCCCCGCATGAGCTGGGGTCTACATTAATTCGATATCTCTCGAGAGAGGAGATTCTCTCATTTCACTGAGTATTTGTGAGGCGGTTTTGGAGACTACCTCTAGCAAAGTTACTGATTGCCAGTTTGGAGTTGCTTACTATGGTTGTTGCATTAGTAAAAGCGATGGCCGCGGCAATGGCGGCCTCCTCCGCCACTAGGGGTCTGGATGTGGAAACAGTCTCCGCCATAACGAGTCTCGCTGGGTTTGTGTTGGGCTGTGTCACTCCACATATCCAATATTTGTTAGGGTCTTCCGCGTCTTCTGCGGCGTCGACGTAATTGACATCCTGCAGCCGGCTCAGGGTTTTGAGCAGGCTCTTAGCTCGTGCTTTTCTTCGGCCTTGATGGGCGGGTGAGTTCATGTTTCGAGAAGGAGGCTTGATGATGATCCACTTTCGGATATTGCGTGGAATAGTTTGAGGGAGGTCGTGTAGGAGTTCGCCCTCAATACATAACCTTTCAAGTATTGTCCTACCGGCGGGTGTGCTGGATAAGCGCCTTATTCGGGCAGTTCGTTGTGCTTCTTTGAGTTCCTCGTAGATATTGTGGACCCCGAGTTGAGAAGTTCTTCTTTGGGAGTCAAGCGAACGGGCCCATTGCTGTTTTGTAAGCCATTCTAATGATGGCGTCGATTCTCTCAACTTCATTTCTCTGGAGTTTTAAGTATTGAAGGGAGTATGTAATCCTGCTTATGATGAAGGCGTCAATGAGTTTGAAGAGGTCGAGTTCTTTCATGCCTCGTTTTCAATTAGTGATTCTATTAGTCTGGCTGTTTGGTGAACCGCCCATTTCATTTTGTTGATTGCTGGCGCGTTGCCAGAGTTTGTTTGTAGCTTGAGCTCCATGATCTTGATCTCTGGAACCTCTGCTACTTCCACATCCAGTATAATGACTGTCGTCAAGGGCGCATTTAATTTGCCTGTATGAAACACTAAAAGCTCCGATTTTTCAGGGGAGCATTCTAGGCCTGCTCTCCTGGCCTTTTCATCGATGACATCTGCAGCTGCTTGAAGAGCGGCCTCGATTTCACCATGAGAGCCCTTAGTTGCCGACACCGTAATATCGTCCGTGTAGAGGCTGTGCTGTACTCCTGGTATTTTGACGAGTCTATCCGGGATCTTGATTAATGCCAGATTAAAGAGGAACGGAGAGAGAACAGCTCCCTGAGGGGTTTCTCTGTTTCCCAGCTTTATTGAGTCGGATTTCAAATTGCCCACGTGCAGTTCCACCGAGCGCTCACTCAGAAAGGCCTTGATGTAGTTGTTAGTCTTTCTTCCAGGGTCAATTTCGTTTAGGTGCTCTAGTAAAGCATAATGGGAAACATCGTGAAATGCTTTCTTTAGGTCAATAGCCAGGATAGCCTGCGTATTTACCTTTTTAGATCTGTTAATGATGTCATGTGACAGTTGAAGCATGACATTCAGTGTAGAAAGTCCTCTTATGAAGCCCACCATGGTGTGTGGTAGAAGCGAGTATTCTTCGTCATAGTCCTGCAGTCTATTAAGCACAACATGCTCCATTAGCTTACCTAAGCACGAAGTAAGCGAGATTGGCCTTAGGTCATCGAGGTTTATTATCTTGTTAGGTTTTGGAATAAAAATAATCTTGGCGTGCTTCCAGGATTGGGGTATGCTACAACTCTCCCAGCACTCATTCAAGTAATCCGTGAGCGCTGTGACCGAATTTAGATCTAGGTTTCGCAGCATCTTATTGTTTTACAGACAGTTACAGACGGGGTCCCTGCTCACCCCGGTGCTAGCTAAGCACATGTGTCCGAGTGTGCACGCGAGCGACATGTGTAGACTGTGCGCGAAGGAGAGAGCCACCGCGGCTCACATCCCTTGGGACTGTAGCGTAAATCCGCGCAAAGCCAGCGAGAAGACGACGATCCCGCCGCAGCTAGAGGCTGCAACGAGGAGCTATGATCAAGAGACACAACTCAAGGCCGTCCAGCAGGTCTCGGCAGCTCTAGAGAGGCAGCGACCAAGCGAAAACGAGGAGAGGGGGGCAGCACCCCCAAGAAGGGGGCGGCGGCCCTCTCGAACCCGCGGAAGTAGCGAGGGACGTAACAAGACCTCAAGGAGCACAACGCACGAGACTGACGTAGTGGCGCGTCGCGGTAAAAGCTTGTCCTCCCTGCTTGGAGGGAGCCTAACCGATTCTGCAGGCATTTTAAATAAAAGTTGTTCTCTCTCCCTCTCTCATCTGGTCCAGGCGCAGATTTTGTCTTGAGACAGTGCGGCCCAGATCTCTGCATCCGAGGAAGGGTCGTCAAGATTTGGGTTATCGCGTCCCGTGTAGTCCGGGTACAAATCTCCATCTTTGCTGGAGTGTACATATTTATCTTGTAGTGACGACAACAATTGTTCACAACAATTGTTCAATTGTTCAATTAGTGTTCAATTGTTCAGGATTAGTGTACCTTGATATACTGTTGCCGGTTCTCGTGGGTTTGGTAGTATCATTCTCGTGGGTTTGGTAGTATCATTCAGTAGCGTAAAGCGCAGCTCCTGAATCTTCCCTAGTATTGCTGTACCTTTTACCATTAGCCTTCGCGCAACTCCATTCAGGGTGATGGGCGTTGAATTCCAACTATGATAAGCTGATTCCTTCTGGCCTTTCTCACAATTTTGTCTAGGAGTTTACTTGTTTCCTGGGTGTGATCCTTGGGAGAGCTGTAGACTTTGAGGACGTAGGGGCTCCGCTGTCCCTTCTCGGCGGGAATAATTTCAACAAGCGTATAATATAGGTTTATTACGTCCTCAATTTCATGCTGCACATAGCTGATGTCCGTTTTAACCAGTACAGTCATTGCTGGATATCTGCGGCTAGTTCGCAGTTGCGTAACGGTAACATAGCCTGAAAGAGTGGCCACTCTGGAGGGTTCTTGTAGTGCGATAATGTCTGGCTTGACAGTGGTATTCTGGACGTGGATCTGTAGGTTGGCCTTCTTGAGTGCGTACCCCCTACAGTTCCACTGCCAGACTAATTATTTTCGGTTTGGCGGAATCCATGTTTTACTTTGGCTTGTTCCCTCCGCGCCGGATGGAGATACGGTAATTTGCTGCTGCCCATCACGCCATGCAGTACCGATCCAAAGTGCTTAATCTGCTGATCTGTGCTCTCATGCGCAATCGCAAGTTTGCACAGAATCTGGGTGGCCTCCTGCTGTCAACGTCCGAGGCCAGCAATGGAGTTTGCAAGTTCTTACACTTTGCCATTTAAGCGCTCTTCTTTCTCATTCATTCTTTTAGAGAGCGGGACTTTTGGGGCACTCCCCTGGGAGCATTCTTCAATATTTTATCTTAGCGGCAGGGGTCTCCACCTCCTCAATGGGCGCCGGTCTCTTAGTTGGGGAGACGTGATCTGTTTCCATGGGTGGGTTATCTGAAGTTTTCGTAACTAGCTCTTTTTGAGATTTTTCATTTTTGAGTTTGTTTGTGTTTCTAACAATTTTTCTTGTTTATCTATGCGTGAAAGAAGCCTCTCAATAACTGTTGCCTGATTCCTCACCTTAACATCGCTGTCTTCTTTCTTCCAGGAGATGGTATTGTCATCCGCGACGTTCCAGACAATCTCGGAGGCCCTCGTTTGGCTGGGGTCCCTTGACCTAGATCCGGAATCACTCCTGCTTCGTTGGACTTGCTCCTATGCCTTTGCAGAGGCGGGAAAGAAATGAGGAATCTCTTTGGTAGCCAGTTGCGTTCCGTGTCTCTGGTCTTTCTCTTGGCTGTTGCGAATTGTCAGTGTAGGTCTCCTCGGCGCTTGTCTCCGGTGTTCTGCCTTTGACAAAGCAGAACATGCAGTTGCTGCTGCCTGTACTGTGGGGCCCTTAGCATACAATGCATTACGCCTTGCAGGTCGGTTTTTGGTCTTCCGGGGGTGGCGGGTGGTTATCTCCGCATCGGTGTCATGTCACTTTTTTAGTTTGGGGACATACTTCCTGTCTATGTCCTCTTCTTACACAGTTGAAGCATGCTTCCACCCTGCTGAGAAACAGAGCCACTCTATGTATGGCTTCCGGATACCGGAGCACTCTGGGAAGCGTCGTACCAGCCACGATGAAAACAATGTGGTTGGATTTCCCATACCGTCTTGCAGATATGACATCAACATCCGGGCTCATGTGTCTGTAGAGTCTCAGCTGCTCGTCCGATTCCCCGCTGTATTCAATGCGTACTATGCCCTTGACAGAGATCAAGCGCTGGTACGTAGGTTTTGACAGAGTACGTCTTTCCGTTGAGGGGAAAGGCCACTACTTTCCTATAGGCTTCTCCACGAGCACTGCTTGGGGTGCTGATAGTAATCGTTTGGTTGACTGGGCGTCGCTGGGCAATATCTTCTTCGAACACTCGGGCGTCGCTGATGCCAGCTGCGCTGCCAATCGCCTGAAGTAGAGTGGCCCCTCCTTTGAGAGGGGAGTCGGTCGGAACTTGCGGCCTTAAGACAACCTTGTAATGATCGGTAGGCAGCTATGGGAGCTGGATCTTCTTCATGAATGGCGCCCTAGCCTTTGTCTGCCGTTTACCGCCTGAGCGTTCATGTTGTCTCCGCTGGCGTTCTTCCCCGATGCGGACGAGACGCCGTCACCATCGGGGTTACTGCTGCCGCTCGGGCCAGCGGCATTAGGCTTACGGTAGAGCTCCTGGTACTTTAATAGAGTAATCCAGGAGCCGTCTTTCAGCTCTTCAGGGGTGATGGGTTGCCCTTCCGTAAACACTTGCATAGCGATGGGTTCCGCGGCCTGTGGGAGACCGAGAAATGACACAATGACGGCGGGCCTAGCCGCGTTCCTCGCCTTCGTTTGCTACACCAGGCGTAAGACGCACGGTGTCGACGCATAGAATGGCATAATGTCCTCCGAAAAGTTCGCACACTCACAAATGTTGGCTCTGCCAGGCCCGGCTGTACTGAAGGATCTTGAGAGGCCAAAATAAGGAACGTGGTGTAAACAATTACGGGTCCAGAGGCCAAAATTCATAGCACCCATGCGAAGCACGTCCGCTCTCGTTGGCGCTACAGTGGCGCCCCCCTCCCCAGAAGGAAAAGGAAATGCACGGGCCTGGTACTAGCTCTGCAGCATAGCCATCTTCGCTGCCTTGTGTGAACAGGTAGATTTATTCATTTATAGGAAGGGAAAGGCGCGGTAACTGTCTCACTTGTTTTTCTGTGAGAGAAAATGGAGAACAAAGAAAAAGTAGAGGGAGAAAAAGACGCGCGCCGCAATAGCTGTCGAATTTTAGGGTAGAGTCAGCAATCGTGCTGCAAAACTTCTGAACGAGTCGTCTCTCGCCGATAGCGTGACCGTTATCTGGACCCCAGCACACGCCGGTCTCGCCGGTAACGAGGCTGCCCACATGCTCGCCCGCTCCTCGCTACCTCGGGGTGCTGCGGACGCCTCCACAACATCTAAAAGCAAAGAATGTATTGGTACCTTTAGGGATGTAACCGACAACCTGAAGAAAGACCGGATGATATATCCGCCACCGGTTAGATTCCTGAGTAAGAAGGAATCGTACGACTGGAGAAGACTCCAAGCTCGAAATTTCTTTTCGCCCCTGTGAAGGAGTTGGACGGGTGCCAGAGGGCGGAAGAGGGACGGTGCAGAAACCGAAATTTGTAAATTTTGCGGCCATGTGGCAACATTAGATCATATAATATGGAGATGCGTTCGTGCCCCAGGGCGCAACGCGATTAAAACTAGCGATGAATGGGAGACCACGCTAAGAAGCTCCGACGAAAAAACGCAGCGATTCGCCGTCCGCCTGGCGGCCGAGGCTGACGACCTCTTCTCCTAGACGAGGCCGGGTGTCCTCTGGCCGCGGTGCGACAGACTGCCTCCCCGGACGCCTGCGTGTGGACCCGTATGTGGCTGCTGCACCATATTCGGCGAAAATAAATGTTCTTCCTCCTCCTCCACCACAAAAGCGGTGCCGGGTGCAATGACGGCCTACAACAAAAAAACAGTGGCAGGCTAGCCCCCGCCGCACGCCGCGGTGACCTACCTGTCCCAGCCCCATCAGGGCCAGGATCAGTCACCCTCTCCCGCCACTCTTAATCATTAAATAGACCTTACCTTCGAGGCACCCTAATCGCTCCGCTTATATACCCGCTGCGCTGCATGTTTTGGCGCATGCGTAGTGAGGCGCATAACCAATAACAAAGTGATGACTTCATGCACGGTGCTCAGCCAGTGGCTGCGGCTAGCGATGGTGGCTCCGGCGCAACGTATTGCCAGGTAAGGGGCATCAGCAGTACTGCCCACTGTCCACCTCCGCGAAAGCGCATCTACCAGCCTATTGTAGTACTTTTTTACTACAAACGCCGTTTAGCGTTAATTGTGTTCAAAAAACCAAAACATATTTCCGACAAATTTGTAATCATTATTTGGTGCTGATTGCAGTCGGAGGTGGCGGCGCTACCACTCCACTGGTCCAGCACAGAAAGCAGTAATCTTTCAGGCCTAGTGTCGTAGCTGTTTTTTTGCGCAAAATACCATAAGATGTATCTCCAATGGTTCCGGCCATGCGCGCCTCTTTCCATTTTTTTTTCAGGTTGTCCTGGTCTCTTTTGTGTTCTTACCTAGATCCCAGGTAGCACAAAGTGGGTAATGAAGGCTGGGCCCTGGTCGGTCCGATGTAGGCATTGCAGGACAGCCCCAGTGAGCTCAATGTGGGTGCTGCAAGAGGGGCCGACGTAGGCCTGAAGGGGGCTGTCGACAAAGCCCCGATGGGCCCCACTAGGGACCGATGCAGGCAGCCCTTGCGGGGATACCCACATTTTTCCGGCATTGCCAAAAGGGTACATCTCGCCGACTCCCCTCGATGGTCCTACTTTCGACAGATTTGGGCAGCCGCTCTGGATGAACATTTTTTTTTTATTTCGGCTAGCCCTTCAGATAATGACATAGGACCGATGCGGGTTCGATAGCGCAAGCGACACTTGGGCTTGCCTACAATGTTCTCAGAGGGGTCCAACGCAGGAAATTGATGGAAAGCCCTAGTCCAAGTTTTCCCAATCAATATTTGTGCACATAATTAGGTAATTATTTTATACATGTCTGCACTTTCTAAACAGCCACAGAAATAAATTTACGATAATTCATAACATTCATCGAGACTAAATGACTTCATGTACATCTCGTCCAGGCTACGGAGATGTTTGTTCTGAACAGTAATATTGTGGCGAGTTTTGCAGGCTGTCCACAGCAGCCACATAAAGGGAGAAAGTTAGCAATCAGTTTGCTTTAGTATTTTCAGCGCAATTTGCATGAGCGCAAAAACTTAACGCATCTAAATTTCTAATCGACTAAACATGGCAACAACTGCTATACAAATCGTCTATAATAGTAATTTAGGGCAACATCTAATACAAATAAAGGTTACAAACAATGATTACGCAATTGCACGCACGCCTTGTATCCCCATTATGGCCGATGTGGGACCTACAGTGGGTTTGTGTGGGCAGCCCCAATCGGGCTTGGCGTTGGTTTTGAACCTAAAGCCCACTTGCTGTTGCACGTGCCTTCAAATTCCCCACAAGCGACCGATTTCGGTATCGTGCGGGCCCTCCCGCCTTCTAGTCTCATTGCGGCCCATGCGGGATATAAAGCAGCTTTATGTGGGCAGCCCCGACTGGGTTGGGTGTTGGTTTTGAACCTAGAGCCCATCTGCTGTTGTACGTGCCTTCAAAGTCCCCACAAGGGACCGATTTTGGTACCATGCGGGCACGCCCGCCTTCCAGCCCCATTACAGCCTATGTGGGGCCTAAAGCAATTTAGCTAAGGCTGCCTCATTTGGGCTTCAGGAGGGCTTGTCCAAATTGAGCTCTTATTCATATTTTACCTACCTGCCGTCAAATAACCTACAAGGGTCCGATTGGGGCAGCATGTGGGTTTGTCAGTTTTCTTGCCCCACTACGGCCGATGTTGGTCCCACAAAGATTTAATGGGGGCGGCCTCATTCCGTATCTATGAGGACTTTCCCATAAAAAGCATACATTTAGGTTGGATTGGCCTCAAATATCCGGCAAGGGACCCTTGTGGTCTGCATGCAGAAATGTTCTTTGCGTTAGCCCGAGCAATGCCGCTATGGGACCCATGCAGGAGGAACAGGGGCAAGCCCAAATGGGGCTTGCCCACGTTTGCCCAATCAGGGACCGATGCATGTTTTATGATGGTTGCCCCAGCCCCACTTGCCTACATCGGACCTACTGGGGCCCCACATTCTGCGCTACCTGGGATGTTTCCCCGCCTACTTTAAACTGAACGCTTACGAGTGCAAAGGGTCCGACAATTTGTAGTACGAGGATCGCCCATCACCCATCCATTCACTATCATCGTTATGCCGTGACTATGATAAACCTCGCCGTTCTTAGTCCTCGATCGAGATGATCGCTTGGTGGGCTCGAAACAAAGATGAAGCCGGCAGTTGCGTGCGCAGTTCTCGCGCCAAGCACACTGACATTCATTAAAAGTGATCTCTGATCGCCATGGGTTGTGTTCTGTTTTCCCGTGGTCATCGGCTTGTGACCGTGTCACCGTGTAAACGGCAGCAAAACTGCGATCCCATTTTAGCAAATCAGATGTCTCGCTCATCACGGCGAATTTTCTTTGCAAAATTATGATAGATAGCGAAATTGCTTTGAGAAGAACACACGTGCATTCTGCCATCCTTGAAATAAGTCGGCTCACGAGTTGGCTTGAGGACTATACCGCCGTGCTTGCGCGGAGCTCAGCGACAGCGGCAACACTAATGAAGGTACATCCTTTTGGAAAATGTTGGTAAAAAAAGAAAATTATTTTACTTTTTAAATTACAATCAGTTTGAAATTATTATGTTGTTAAAATTTGGCCAATTTTTCACACTATAGCTAGAAATTTTGTTTGAATAAAGAACAGGACCTGATGAATGCCGGTAAAAAGTTCAGTTGCTTATGTTGTATTACATGATGTGATAATGTTGGATAATATTTCACTGTTTTTTTAAGATTCGCTCAGTTTTGTTTATTTAGATGATTCTAAATAATATATTCCAAACTAATAAGCTCGTGGTAATTATCTTGCATGTGAGAAGATCTGAGAAATACTTTAGTCAAACCCGAAGCTGGTATTTTTAAATTGGAATCAAAAATATCTATTTTATCATGTAATTGAACTTTAGTCGATTTCGAAGAAGTGTGAAAAACATATACTGGTATAGGCAATAATTTCGCCTGAAATCAAAAAGATGACATGTATAACGGGGAAAAGATATTTTTATACCAATATAGCTTACTGCATCATGCCAGAACATAGCATTGAAAATCACTTTTTTTGCAGCCTGTCTCATCTGGACAAAGTTCAGTTCAGTTCAGGCGTTCAGTCGTGTCCGACTCTTCGTGACCCTATGGACCATGTCACGCCACGCTTTCCGGTCTCTCACTATCTTCTTAACATCACATAGCTTCATCTGCAATGCCTCGAGAATGCCATCTAACCATCGCGTTCGCTGCCTACCCCTTCTCCGGCGACCCTCAACCTTTCCCAACATCAAATCTTTCTCCAGCGACTCCTCTCTTCTCATCAGATGACCAAAGTAGCTGAGCTTTAACTTTAGAATTTGACCCTCCAATGAGCAGTCGGGGTTTAGGTCGACAATATCGACTGATTTGATCTTCTGGCAGTCCAAGGAACTCTTAAGAGTCTTCGCCAGCACCACAATTCAAACGCGTCAATTCTTCGGCGGTCAGCCTTTTTCACAGTCCAACTCTCGCATCCATACATCACAACTGGAAAGACCATAGCACGGGTTATACGGATCTTGGTTGGCAGACTAATGTCTCTGCTCTTTACTAGGCGGTCAAGGCTAACCATTGCTCTCTTTCCCAGAAGCAGGCGTCTCCTAATTTCATGGCTGCAGTCTCCTTCCGAGGTAATCTTGGCGCCCAAGAACAGAAAATCTGTCACAGCTTCCA